>CM064487.1:110634240-110888263 GCA_032716605.1 Paralithodes platypus
CCAACAGGTGGGGGGGGGGGAAGGGGGAAAAGAATAGAGAAAAGGAAAAAAGGAGAAAAAAGAAGAGAAAAACAAGGAGAAGAGACGAAGGGAGAGAGACAAGGGTGAGAGGACAAAAGAAGAGGGGGAGATGTGAAAAGAAAAAAGAAAGAAGAAAAAGAGGGAGGGGGGGAGGGGGGGAGAAGGGCGGGAAAGAAAAAAGAGGAAAAAAGAAAGATAAATAGGGAAAAAGAAAAGAAGATGACAGAGGGAAATAAAGGGAAAGAAGCAAAGAAAAGATTAGACAGGAAAAGGGAAGAGAAAGAAAATAAAAAAAAAGAGGGAAAGAGGGGAGGATAGAAATGAGGGGAGAAAAAGAAATAGAGAACAAGAGAGAGAAGAGCAGAGAACGAGACAGACAGAGAGAGCAAAAGAAGGAAGAGAGGATAAGATAAATGAGACCACCAACACATAAAGAGAACAAGAGAGAGAGAGAGAGAGAGAGAGAGAGAGAGAGAGAGAGAGAGAGAGAGAGAGAGAGAGAGAGAGAGAGAGAGAGAGAGAGAGAGAGAGAGCAAAAGATGGAAGAGAGAGGATAAGATAAATGAGACCACCAACACACAAAGAACGAACTGTTTGTGTGTTATTATTAAGGGGAGCCCACCTCGCTTTAGTTCTCTTTATCTCCCTCTCTCTTTGGCTTGTATCCATTCGGCCCCATTCAGCCTACTATTTTAAGACGTTCACCCCCATCCAGGTTTCAATATTTTCCTGGCGAGCGGTAGCGAGCCACCATATATATTGTATATATTTGTGTTTTGACAGCAAGCTAAATTTGTACATTTTTCGATAGAAAAATTTCTCCGGCGAAGCCGGATTTCTCCATATAATGGTGACTCGCTATCGCTCGTCAGAAAGAAATCGACACCTGGATCGGGATAAACGTCTTAAAACAGTTGGCTGAATGGGACCGAGTGGATACAAGCCAGAGAAAGAGAGAATGAAAAGGGGCTTAAAGAGAGAACAAGAGAAGGAAGAGAGAGGATATCAGCGACACATACAGAGTGAAGGATGTGGCCAGATATGAGAAACTGTCTATGTGTTAATATTAATGTGTGGGTGTCGGTGTCTTTAGTGATGCTTACTACTCGTGACCCGCTGTGCTGTGTTCCCTTGACCCTTTGTACACACACACACACACACACACACACACACACACACACACACACATACAGAGTGAACGATGTGGCCAGATATGAGAAACTGTCTGTGTGTTAATATTAATGTGTGGGTGTCGGTGTCTTTGGTGATGCTTACTACTCGTGACCCGGTGTGCTGTGTTCCCTTGAGCCTTTGTACACACACACACACACACACACACACACACACACACACACACACACACACACACAGCCCGTAGCCTAGTAGGTAGAGCTCTCGTCTCACACACGAGGGGTCAGGGGTTCAATCCCCTGCCGGGCGGAGACAAATTGGGCTTGTCTCCTTTCATGTGTTAGCCTCAGTTCACCTAGCTGTAAATAGGTACCTGGAATAAGTGGACGACGTTGTGACGTCCCATCTGGGGTTGGCAAAAATGGTACAAGGCGAGATGGGTATCATATGGTTCACCTAAGCTGATGGCTACCTAAGCCTTCGGGCGAGACGGTACCGTCTATAGTGAGAATGGTACCATACAGATCCACCCTAAGCCTTCGTTTCCGATGTCGCCAATTGACTAAATACAGACTACACACACATCCACAGCCATTCCAACAGTACATAAAACACTTAACATGCATTTCACGCAATACATTCCCAGTTAAGGAGGCGCGATAATAATGAGCTTAGCTCGCATTGCGTGAATTCCCCTTGACGAACAAGTAACTGAGTAACACACACACATACAGAGTGAAGGATGTGGCCAGATATGAGAAACTGTCTATGTGTTAATATTAATGTGTGGGTGTCGGTGTCTTTGGTGATGCTTACTACTCGTGACCCGCTGTGCTGTGTTCCCTTGACCCTTTGTACACACACACACACACACATACAGAGTGAACGATGTGGCCAGATATGAGAAACTGTCTGTGTGTTAATATTAATGTGTGGGTGTCGGTGTCTTTGGTGATGCTTACTACTCGTGACCCGGTGTGCTGTGTTCCCTTGAGCCTTTGTACACACACACACACACACACCCATACAGAGTGAAGGATGTGGCCAGATATGAGAAACTGTCTATGTGCTAATATTAATGTGTGGGTGTCGGTGTCTTTGGTGATGCTTACTACTCGTGACCCGGTGTGCTGTGTTCCCTTGAGCCTTTGTACACACACACACACACATACAGAGTGAAGGATGTGGCCAGATATGAGAAACTGTCTATGTGCTAATATTAATGTGTGGGTGTCGGTGTCTTTGGTGATGCTTACTACTCGTGACCCGGTGTGCTGTGTTCCCTTGACCCTTTGTACACAGACACACACACATACTCACACGGACAGGTACATTCATACACACATACTCACACGGACAGGTACATTCATACACACACACACTCACACGGACAGGTACATTCACACACTCACACACGGACAGATACATCTACACACACACACACACTCACACGGACAGATACATCCACACACAGATACACACTCACACACGGACAGATACATCTACACACACTCACACACGGACACGGACAGATACATCCACACACAGATACACACTCACACACGGACACGGACAGATACATCCACACACACACACACACACCAATGAATCGAATCCTGGTCCTATCAGTTGTAAGCCGAGCGCAGCAACCAACGGGCCACAGTTCACTACCATAACACAATCTACTGTATATACCGTTACCCTACTTTATATACCGTTACCCTACTGTATATACCGTTACCCTACTGTATATACCGTTACCCTACTTTATATACCGTTACCCTACTTTATATACCGTTACCCTACTGTATATACCGTTACCCTACTTTATATACCGTTACCCTACTTTATATACCGTTACCCTACTGTATATACCGTTACCCTACTGTATATACCGTTACCCTACTTTATATACCGTTACCCTACTTTATATACCGTTACCCTACTGTATATACCGTTACCCTACTTTATATACCGTTACCCTACTTTATATACCGTTACCCTACTTTATATACCGTTACCCTACTTTATATACCGTTACCCTACTTTATATACCGTTACCCTACTTTATATACCGTTACCCTACTGTATATACCGTTACCCTACTTTATATACCGTTACCCTACTTTATATACCGTTACCCTACTGTATATACCGTTACCCTACTGTATATACCGTTACCCTACTTTATATACCGTTACCCTACTTTATATACCGTTACCCTACTTTATATACCGTTACCCTACTTTATATACCGTTACCCTACTTTATATACCGTTACCCCACTTTATATACCGTTACCCTACTTTATATACCGTTACCCCACTTTATATACCGTTACCCTACTTTATATACCGTTACCCTACTTTATATACCGTTACCCTACTTTATATACCGTTACCCTACTTTATATACCGTTACCCTACTTTATATACCGTTACCCCACTTTATATACCGTTACCCTACTTTATATACCGTTACCCTACTTTATATACCGTTACCCTACTTTATATACCGTTACCCTACTTTAATTCAGCCGTATACACAAGGAACCTTAACCCCTTCTGTACCGGTGATGTACTTTTCATTATATTCTGACAACTAGTAGACGATTTTATTCAGTTTAAAGAGGGTCTCCAGCAATTAACAGGCTTCGGACAATCTCTTAACCCATTTTACTAGCTTAGATCCTTCTTAAACTGCACAAAATCGTCTAAATCTAACAAGAATAAAATGAAAAAGACGTCGCGGTACAGAAGGGGTTAATTAGTCAAGTAAAGTACGGCATTCTTTTGACTTCTATAGTTTACTTCACTTTAACACTTTCTTTTCCTCTCTCTGTACCACTTGGAGAGTACGGTATGTTGATGCTCTTTATGGGGAGATGGGCCGCTTTTCTGGTCCCCCTTCTCCCTTGTGTTTAGCCCTATTGGTTTTCAGATTATATGACTGTCGGCCCATTAGTTTGGCGATTTTAAGACCTCTCGACCCATTTATTTGTCCATATTAAGACTTTTAGTGTCATTTAGGTGTCAACATTTTCCTGGCGAGCGATAGCGAGCCTGTAGTTTAAGAGAAACCGGCCTTCGGCCGGGAAATTTTCTATCGAAAAATGTACAAATTTATCTTGAAGGAGGGTCTTGGGCGGGTGTTCTTTTAAGCGTGGTGGAGGTCTAGGGAGGACACTAATAATATAGTAGAAAGATAACAATATATAAATGAGCAAATAAAAACGACCCATCTCCCCTTATGGGGGAAGGGTATATTTTGTTGGTCGATTATTTCATATATGTATTATTTATTCCTCCCTAGACCCCCATCATATTTAGAAAAAACAAAAATTAAAAACATTAGATCCCGCTTCTAGATTCATTTGTAAATTTTTCGGTAGCCGGTTCTTCCAAAATTATAGGCTCACTATCGTTCGCCAGGAAAAATATCGACACCTAAATAGCACAAAATGTCTTAATATTGATAAAGAAATGGGGCGAAAGGTCTTAAAATCGCCAAACTAATGGGCCGAACGTCTTAAAATCTCAAAACTAATATGCTATACATTAAGGAGAAAGGGGTCCAGAATAAACGAGTATCTTCCCCTTAAGGGGGGGTGACCTGTTTTTGTTCTGTCCTTTTCTATCTTTCTCTGGCTTGTATCCATTTGGCCCCATTCAGCCTACTGTTTTAAGACGTTTATCCCCATCCAGGTGTCAATTGTTTACTGGTGAGCGGTAGCGAGCCAGCATATTTTTCAAATGTTTTAGACAGCAGGCTAAATTTGTAAATTTTTCGATAGAAAAATGTCCCCGGCGAAGCCGGATTTCTTCATATAATGCTGGCTCGCTATCGCTCGCCAGGAAGAAATCGACACCTAGATGGGGATAAACGTCTTAAAATAGTTGGCTGAATGGGGCAGAATGGATACAAGCCAGAGAAAGAGAGAAAAGGACAGAAATAACAAAAAGCAGGTCACCCCCTTAATGGTTTCACTAGGGTGCTAGAAATATTTCCGCTTACATTCCGGTTAAATAACTATGTCTATCACTTCAACTTCCTTATAGCCTGAAACTCGCCATTGACCACTTGCGAGTTTCGTTTTATAAAGAAGTTGGAGCTGTAGACATCGATATTTAGCAGAATTCCCAGCTAAAGTGTGGTTGTAGTACATTTATCTATATAAAGTGTGGTTGTAGTACATTTATCTATATAAAGTGTGGTTGTAGTACACTTATCTATATAAAGTGTGGTTGTAGTACACTTATCTATATAAAGTGTGGTTGTAGTACACTATCTATATAAAGTGTGGTTGTAGTACACTATCTATATAAAGTGTGGTTGTAGTACACTTATTTATATAAAGTGTGGTTGTAGTACACTTAACTATATAAAGTGTGGTTGTAGTACACTTATCTATATAAAGTGTGGTTGTAGTACACTTATCTATACATAAAGTGTGGTTGTAGTACACTTATCTATATAAAGTGTGGTTGTAGTACACTTATCTATATAAAGTGTGGTTGTAGTACACTTATCTATATAAAGTGTGGTTGTAGTACACTTATTTATATAGTGTTGTTGTAGTACACTTATCTATACATAAAGTGTGGTTGTAGTACACTTATCTATATAAAGTGTGGTTGTAGTACACTTATCTATATAAAGTGTGGTTGTAGTACACTTATCTATATAAAGTGTGGTTGTAGTACACTTATCTATATAAAGTGTGGTTGTAGTACACTTATATATATAAAGTGTGGTTGTAGTACACTTAACTATATAAAGTGTGGTTGTAGTACACTTATCTATATAAAGTGTGGTTGTAGTACACTTATCTATACATAGTGTGGTTGTAGTACACTTATATATATAAAGTGTGGTTGTAGTACACTTATCTATATAAAGTGTGGTTGTAGTACTTATCTATATAAAGTGTGGTTGTAGTACTTATCTATACATAAAGTGTGGTTGTAGTACACTTATCTATATAAAGTGTGGTTGTAGTACACTTATCTATATAAAGTGTGGTTGTAGTACACTTATCTATATAAAGTGTGGTTGTAGTACACTTATCTATATAAAGTGTGGTTGTAGTACACTTATCTATATAAAGTGTGGTTGTAGTACACTTATCTATACATAAAGTGTGGTTGTAGTACACTTATATATATAAAGTGTGGTTGTAGTACACTTATCTATATAAAGTGTGGTTGTAGTACACTTATTTATATAAAGTGTGGTTGTAGTACACTTATCTATATAAAGTGTGGTTGTAGTACACTTATTTATATAAAGTGTGGTTGTAGTACACTTATCTATATAAAGTGTGGTTGTAGTACACTTATTTATATAAAGTGTGGTTGTAGTACACTTATCTATATAAAGTGTGGTTGTAGTACACTTATTTATATAAAGTGTGGTTGTAGTACACTTATCTATATAAAGTGTGGTTGTAGTACACTTATCTATATATAGTGTGGTTGTAGTACACTTATCTATATAGTGTGGTTGTACTACACTTAACTATATAAAGTGTGGTTGTAGTACACTTATCTATATAAAGTGTGGTTGTAGTACACTTATCTATATAAAGTGTGGTTGTAGTACACTTATCTATATAAAGTGTGGTTGTAGTACACTTATCTATATATAGTGTGGTTGTAGGACACTTATCTATATATAGTGTGGTTGTAGTACACTTATCTATATAGTGTGGTTGTAGTACACTTATCTATATAAAGTGTGGTTGTAGTACACTTATTTATATAAAGTGTGGTTGTAGTACACTTATCTATATAAAGTGTGGTTGTAGTACACTTATCTATATATAGTGTGGTTGTAGTACACTTATCTATATAGTGTGGTTGTAGTACACTTAACTATATAAAGTGTGGTTGTAGTACACTTATCTATATATAGTGTGGTTGTAGTACACTTAACTATATAAAGTGTGGTTGTAGTACACTTATCTATATAAAGTGTGGTTGTAGGACACTTATCTATATATAGTGTGGTTGTAGTACACTTATCTATATAGTGTGGTTGTAGTACACTTATCTATATAGTGTGGTTGTAGTACACTTATCTATATAGTGTGGTTGTAGTACACTTATCTATATAGTGTGGTTGTAGTACACTTAACTATATAAAGTGTGGTTGTAGGACACTTATCTATACATAATTACAAGCAAGTTTAACATACTTTTGATTCATCAGCAACTTTACATTAGTATTGCATTTCTTGTTTAATGTCTATGTTTACAGATCCAACTTCCTTGTAACCTGAAACTCGCAAGTGGCCAATTGGTCAATAGTCAGTAAAGGTCAACCGGACAACTCAACCGTAATAAGACCATTTCAACCAGTAGCTCTCAACCAGTCTCAACTCAATTATAGAACTGTTAGGTTAGGTTAAGGGGAGATGGGTCGTTTTTCTAGACACCTTTCTCTCTCATATTTAGCCCCATTAGTTTTTAGATTTTAAGACGTTCGGCCCATTAGTTTGGCGAATTTAAGACTTTTCGCCCCCTTTCTTTGTCATTCGTGTCATTTAGGTGTCTATTTTTTCCTGGCGAACGATAGCGAGCCTGTAATTTAGAAGAAACCAGCCTTTGGCCGAAAAATGTACAAATATATCTTGAAGGGGGATCCTTTTTTTTTTTTTTTTTTTTAGTTTGATGGAGGTCTAGGGAGGAGATTTGAAAATTAATAAATACATGACAAAATCGACCAAAAATTAAACTATCCCCCTTAAGAGTTACAGTTGGCATTGGTATAGTTGGCTCTGGCGGAGTTAGTGCTGTGTGTGTGTTTTTTTTTTTTTTTTTATATATTCCAACTACCCTCTCGGGCATAGGCTGAGAGCCTGTACATTCTACCAATCAACACAGTGAAGCCTGTAAGGTCTCGTTCCAGTCTAGAGAGTGAGACGTGTGAAACACCTATTCACGAGCCGAAGCAGCTCCATCTTTGAAGCTGCTTCACCTCCGCGCTTCACTGTATCACCCCCTAGACTCAGACCCTCACTCTCAGAACGCCACCTATTGAGCAATTAACTCACTAGGCATTGCTCCCCTGTAGCATATTTTAAATATGGGAATATTTATACAGTGCTACTTAATCAGGGAACAACGAGGGTGTTTTGTTTTGTTTTTGTTTTTTTTTGGCGTTTCGGTGGGCTTTGTGGTAATGCACTGAAACTAGGTACACCACAAATTGCATCCCAATAATATCTTCCCATTAACATATCCGGATTAGAACTTGGGTTCATTGGATTACCAGTCCAGTGGCAAGACCACTCCACCACACCTCCACTGGCTGATTTAGTATGCCGTACTGATTGAGTTCTCAACAGGTAGACACGTTTCAATTCAGCTGGACTAACTTTGAACATCAGGTATTATCCTAAGACAGTCAGGATATAGTTTTTGTAAAATTTATAACAAAAAAACGTATATATACAAAACAAACATTATAAACCAATGAGTGAAGATAGGTTTTATATGTGTATAATCTGCTGCCTTTAAACTAACAACACTTTTAATGTGCACACTTTGGACTGCAATCTATAAATGTATGAGAATAAGCTGCGAGTTTCGTGGGTGGCAGTTAGTGGACCATTACACACTCTCACGGTAGATCTCTGCTACTTGTCTGCCGGTCTGCCTGTCTGGGGGGGAAGATGTGGTCTAACCTGTTTAAAATATCTCAATCTCAATCTCACTCTCTCTCTCATCTCTCTCTCTCTCTCTCTCTCTCTCTCTCTCTCTCTCTCTCTCTCTCTCTCTCTCTCTCTCTCTCTCTCTCTCTCTCTCTCTCTCTCTCTCTCTCTCTCTCTCTCTCTCTCTCTCATTCCTCTCTCTCTCTCTCTCTCTCTCTCTCTCTCTCTCTCTCTCTCTCTCTCTCTCTCTCTCTCTCTCTCTCTCTCTCTCTCTCTCTCTCTCTCTCTCTCTCGTCGGCTGAACATGTGTATATAAAAGGGAATTGGAAATCAACAAATTATTTGCAAGTATATTTGTTCATAATTTTAGAATTAAGTAAATTATATAAAGGGTGGACTAAAGTAAATATAATAGCTACGGTTGATACATATATTAAAGTAAATAATACATAACAAAAGGATAAGGAGAGACAACACCGACAGTTAAAAAAAATGCAATACTATGTAAATTAAATGAGAAGTAAGCTGGAGATTGTAAAAAAAAATATATATAATAATAATTAAGAAATGAAACTCAGAAATATCAATGATAAAAGGAAAGATAGATGGTTGTAAGGCAATGAGGGTAATACAGTTACGGTACACAATAAGTCTGGATATAGTGGTTAAATGCGATTAGTATTAAAAATATGAGTTGGTGAGAGCTTCAGCGTAAATCATACTATTCTGTCTGAAGGTAAATGAAATACTCGCCATGGGTTGGAACGAGTTGAGCAATGAAGGGTAATTTGAGGGCACTGGTTCGAATTTCTACCATACCATTGACAAACTATTGCCGCACAGGTAGTGAGACCAGGGACGGAAGATCACTGCTGCTGGTAATCTAATGGAAAGCCACATCATATCACCGGTTTTATCTGGTAACCGGTTTGGATGCGTCTCAATTTTGTTTATTGTTTTAATATTTTAGGCAACTATATGATAAAATTCAGCCTAGTTGCCGAGAACATCACAACAAATAACCAAATTGTTGCCAAAGTGATGATGTCGCCAATGAAAAATCGTCCTGTGAACTGACTTTAGACTTTACTACACTCAGAAATGTGAATACATAAAATGTGTATTAAAATCAAGATATGCAAGCAAACCATTTAACACAAAAATACTAAAAATACAGATTTACGTTTGTATCTAGGAGGCCTTTCAACAACCTGATTGTGTTATTTGTTTGGTATCTTGACAAGACACAAACTTAAAAGAGTCCAGATGAGATGGAAAGGGTCAATATCGCGTTGGGCCAAGTGTAAGGTTGAACCAGGGGAAGAATGATAATACAAATTGTTAGAAGGTCGACTGAGCATGACTTGACAGCACATACACACATAGAGAGAGAGAGAGAGAGAGAGAGAGAGAGAGAGAGAGAGAGAGAGAGAGAGAGAGAGAGAGAGAGAGAGAGAGAGAGAGAGAGAGAGCAATTTGCAAGATATCTTGTTTACATATATTATGCTTTCATTAATTTCATTGGAGGTGTTTGGTGTTGTGGTGAAATTAATAAACAATAGATTACAGCCAAACAGACAGACAGAAAAAACAAACTGAGGCAAACACTTAGTTGACAGAGGTAAAAATAAGTACATAGTACATACATAGTCAAATATAATAACATTGAGCGGAAACTGAATGAATTAAAGAGTAAACATGGTAGAAATGATTGAGTGAGAAAAGGAAATAACTTTAGTCGGTTTAATTTCAGCTGGCAGTAAATTGAATCCCTTGGTAATATAGTTCTCGATATTTAAGGGAGCCCACCTCGTTTTTTTTTCTCTCCCTCTCACTTTGGCTTGTATTAATTCGGCCCCATTCAGCCTACGGTTTTAAGACGTTTACCCCATCCATGTGTCAACATTTTCCTGGCGAGCGGGAGCGAGCCAGCATATATATATATTTTGTTTTGGCAGCAAGATAAAATTGTAAATTTTTCGATAGAAAAATGTCTCCGGCGAAGCCGGATTTCTCTATACAATGATGGCTCGCTATCGCTCGCCAGGAATGAATCGACACCTGGATGGGGATACAAGTCTTAAAACAGTTGGCTGAATGGGGCAAAATGGATACAAGCCAGGGAAAGAGAGAAAAGGAGAGAGAGAAAGAGAAAACAAAGCCGGTGACCCCCCCTTAATGGAATGCTCTAAAGCTATTATGTCTCTTCATCATAATAATACCAAGCTTATATAATTGACTACTTGCGAGTTTTGGTCTATAAGGAGGTTGGAGCTGTGGCCATCAATATTTAGCAGAATAGTCAGCTAAAATACGGCCATAATACACATATAAATAAACAAAACCAAATTGATCATACTTTTAGTCCATCAGAAACCCACATTAATATTGCATTTCTCTTTAATATCCATGTTCACGGACCCAACTTCCTTATACCCTGAAACTCGCCAGTGGTCAATTAACATCATACTTCACCACAAAATGTTCACAGTAACAAACTAAATACCCCCCTTAATAAATGAATCAGAGATGATGAACAAGCAACATGAGAACTACGCCAGTGAGCGGCTTATGAATGAATGAGCACGAAAGCAAGCCAAGCAAACAAGAACGTACGGGAGAGAGTCAATGAATGAGTGAGTGAGCAAGCAAAGAAAAACGAGTGAAATATATAAATGTAGGGCAGTGAGTGGGTAGGCGAGTAAGAAAGAGTGAGTAAAGAGTAAGATAATCTATATACAAGCAAGCAAACGAGAGATTACGTGAGCCAGTGAGTGAACGAATGAGAGAACGAAACAGAGTGGGTGAGCAGGTAAGATAAATAACTGAGTGAATGAGCAGGCAAAATAATAAGTAAGTGAGTGAGTGAGTGAACAAGCAAGATAATAAGTATGTGAGTGAGCAAGACAATAAGTGAGTGAGCAAACAAGCAATATAATAAGTGAGTGAGTGAGTGAACAAGATAATAAGTAAGTGAGTGAGCAAGACAATAAGTGAGTGAGCAAACAAGCAATATAATAAGTGAGAGTGAGTGAACAAGATAATAAGTGAGTGAGCAAGACAATAAGTGAGTGAGTGAGTGAGCAAGATAATGAGTGAGTGAGTGAGCAAGCAAGATAATAAGTGAGTGAGTGAACAAGATAATGAGTGAGTGAGCAAGATAATGAGTGAGTGAGTGAGCAAGCAAGATAATAAGTGAGTGAGCAAGATAATAAGTGAGTGAGCAAGATAATAAGTGAGTGAGCATGACAATAAGTGAGTGAGTGAGCAAGACAATAAGTGAGTGAGCAAGATAATAAGTGTGAGCAAGCAAGATAATAAGTGAGTGAGCAAGATAATAAGTGAGTGAGTGAACAAGACAATAAGTGAGTGAGTGAGCAAGACAATAAGTGAGTGAGTGAGCAAGACAATAAGTGAGTGAGTGAGCAAGACAATAAGTGAGTGAGTGAGGAGTGAGCAAGACAATAAGTGAGTGAGTGAGCAAGACAATAAGTGAGTGAGTGAGCAAGACAATAAGTGAGTGAGTGAGCAAGCAAGATACTAAGTGAGTGAGCAAGATAATGAGCGAGTGAGTGAGCAAGCAAGATAATAAGTGAGTGAGCAAGACAATAAGTGAGTGAGTGAGCAAGACAATAAGTGAGTGAGTGAGCAAGACACTAAGTGAGTGAGTGAGCAAGACAATAAGTGAGTGAGTGAGCAAGCAAGATACTAAGTGAGTGAGTGAGCAAGCAAGATACTAAGTGAGTGAGCAAGATAATGAGCGAGTGAGTGAGCAAGCAAGATAATAAGTGAGTGAGCAAGACAATAAGTAAGTGAGTGAGCAAGACAATAAGTGAGTGAGTGAGTAAGACAATAAGTGAGTGAGTGAGCAAGACAATAAGTGAGTGAGTGAGCAAGACAATAAGTGAGTGATTGAGCAAGATAATGAGTAAGTGAGTGAGCAAGAAAATAAGTGAGTGAGTGAGCAAGATAATGAGTGAGTGAGTGAGCAAGACAATAAGTGAGTGAGTGAGCAAGATAATGAGTGAGTGAGTGAGCAAGACAATAAGTGAGTGAGTGAGCAAGCAAGATAATAAGTGAGTGAGTGAGCAAGACAATAAGTGAGTGAGTGAGCAAGACAATAAGTGAGTGAGTGAGCAAGACAATAAGTGAGTGAGTGAGCAAGCAAGATACTAAGTGAGTGAGCAAGACAATAAGTGAGTGAGTGAGCAAGACAATATGTGAGTGAGTGAGCAAGCAAGATACTAAGTGAGTGAGCAAGACAATAAGTGAGTGAGTGAGCAAGACAATACGTGAGTGAGTGAGCAAGCAAGATACTAAGTGAGTGAGCAAGATAATGAGTGAGTGAGTGAGCAAGACAATAAGTGAGTGAGTGAGCAAGCAAGATAATAAGTGAGTGAGCAAGCAAGATAATAAGTGAGTGAGTGAGCAAGCAAGATAATAAGTGTGAGCAAGCAAGATAATAAGTGTGACCAAGCAAGATAATAAGTGAGTGAGCAAACAAGATAATAAGTGTGAGCAAGCAAGATAATAAGTGAGTGAGCAAGCAAGATAATAAGTGAGTGAGCAAGCAAGATAATAAGTGAGTGAGTGAGCAAGATAATAAGTGTGAGCAAGCAAGATAATAAGTGAGTGAGCAAGATAATGAGTGAGTGAGTGAGCAAGATAATAAGTGTGAGCAAGCAAGATAATAAGTGAGTGAGCAAGCAAGATAATAAGTGAGTGAGCAAGCAAGATAATAAGTGAGTGAGCAAGCAAGATAATAAGTGAGTGAGCAAGCAAGATAATAAGTGAGTGAGTGAGCAAGATAATAAGTGAGTGAGCAAGATAATGAGTGAGTGAGTGAGCAAGATAATAAGTGTGAGCAAGCAAGATAATAAGTGAGTGAGACAGTAAGCAAGATAATAAGTGAGTGAGCAAGTTAATGAGTGAGTGAGTGAGCAAGATAATAAGTGAGTGAGTGAGCAATATAATAAGTGAGTGAGACAGTAAGCAAGATAATAAGTGAGACAGAGTGAGTGAGTGAGCAAGATAATAAGTGAGTGAGTGAGCAAGCAAAGACTAAGTGAGGGAGTGAGTGAGTCGATTATCTCACGTCTCCACATTAATTTGAGTGTAAACACCCAACAAGGGTCTGAAGTAAGCAAATAAACCTCTGCTTAGCCACATTCTTTATAGACTGGGAGCACACATAACACACAGAGGCAGGCACGTACACAGACACACATGCAATCATACACACACGCAAGCACACGCATACACACATACAGTGGCTGCAATTACAAGAAGAAAACCTACAAGACAATAAAATGCGTGTGTTCAATATAAAACAATATATACCCTAACAAAACAAATTATACAATTTGAAATGCTTTAGTAATATAGCATACATAAAATGCTTCATAGATGCATGCAAAAAGCGGGAACAATGCTGTTTATGATGCTATAGAAAACGAGGATTTCGCACCCATTACTGAGTTTGTGAAACACATATTTTACAGGGTAGAATCCACACACACACACACACACACGAGACACCTGTTTAAGCAACCTTGGATGAGGGAAGCTTTTCCAACTGACCATAAAATGTGGATTGTTTGTGGGCGTAGGAGTATAGTGTTGGTGGGCGGGGGAGGGATTGTTTCTGTGAAGTGGAGAGCCTGGAGGTGGGGGAAGTTAGGAGAGAGACGGTGTAGTATGATAGATAGATAGAGAGATAGATAGAGAGAGATAGATAGATAGAGATAGGATAGATATAGATAGATATAGATAGATAGATAAGTAGGTAGACAGGTAAATATATCTGGGGTGGAAGTAAGGAGAGAGACGGTGTAGTAAGATTGCTGGGAGATAGACAGATACTTAGATAGATAGATAGATATAGATAGATAGATAGATAGATAGATAGCTATAGATAGATAAGTAGGTAGGTAGACAGGCAAATAGATCTGGGGTGGAAGTAAGGAGAGAGACGGTGTAGTAAGATTGATGGGAGATAGACAGATACTTAGATAGATATAAGTAGACAGACAGACGAATAGATAAGCAATTAGATAATATACTGTACCGTACTGTATGACAGGGATATGGGAGGGGGTGTGGGTCTTACGGGAGCTCAGACGGTATTGTGCACCATAATTTACTGGTTCGGCTCAATGGTTTAAAGGAGGGGTTTAGTTTGCTCTCTAAACCTTTATCAAGCTTAAAAAAATACCCACAAGACCCCCCTTCGATATAAATTTGTACATTTTTCGGTAGAAAAATGTCCCGGCCGAAGGCCGATTCCTCTTCAAATACAGGCTCGTTATCGCTCGCCCGGAAAAATACGACACCTAAATGGCACGAAAGGTCTTAATATTGGCATAGAAATGGGGCAAAAGGTCTGAAAATCGCAAAACTAATGGGGCGAATGTCTTGAAATCGCCTAACTAATAGGGCTTTAACATGAGGGAGGAGGAGGACTCGAAAAAAACAACTGCCTCCCTTTAAGGTGGTTTGACATAGGACTGAGAATGTACGATACGTATGACTGTGTGGGTGTGTGGGTGTGTGTGTTGAGGAAGAGAAGGTGAAGGTGGTGGGTCGGAAGTAGCTAGGGTGGGTTAACTAGAGTGGGTAATATTCCAGTTGTGAGAGAGAGAGAGAGTAGGTTTGAGGGATGTGATTTGTGAGTTTGATGGTGGGTTGATAATGCTTGTTGCTAGTGGAAAATATGTGTAGGTATGTGGGTGGGTGGGTGGATAGGTATGTGGGTGGGTGGGTGGGTGGATAGGTATCTGGGTGGATGGATGGATAGGTGGGTGGGTATGTGGATAGGTAGGTAGGTGGGTGGGTGGGTGACGGAAGCAGGGTGGGCTGGCTGGGGTGTGAATTGGTCCAGTTGAGAGTGAGTGAGTGAGTGGGTTGGTAGGAGGAGGTCTGTATGGGTGTCAAGGCTGTGTGTGTGTGTGTGTGTGTGTGTGTGTGTGTGTGTGTGTGTGTGTACAAAGGAGTACAAAGGAAATCAAGCAACAACAGATCTAGTGACCCTTCTAGGTTGCTTGTCCTCCAAAACACTGAGGATCAAGTGTCCAAACAGTGGTTTAGAGTGGGTAAGGGAACATTGGAAAGGGAACTACTGCCCTGCCACTAACGTGGCAGGACTAGGAAGTTAGTAGGGTACATATGGGTTAGTAACTGAGGGGAGGATAAAGTTATTCATTTACAAACGCAGTCAGTCGCGGGTTTGATGCGAGATATTTGTCTAGGCGGAATTTAAATGAATCAACGGTGCTGCAGTCTATAACGTCTCGGGGAAGCCCATTCCACAAGTTGACAACTCGATTGAAGAAGAATTCTTAGATTCGTGCGAGTTAAAAGATTTACCAATAATTTTGCAACCGTTTCCCCGCGTGTAATTAGATTGGTCGATAGTGAAGTACTTACTACAGTTCATATTGTCGATGCCTTTGATGATTTTGAACACTTGAATTAAGTCGCCTCTTAATCTGCGCTGGGTTAAAGGAAATAGATTTAATTCTCTAAGACGCTCTTCGTATGGTTTGTTCTTTAGGCTAGGTATCATTTTGGTAACTCTACGTTGAACTCGTTCTAGCTTGTTTATATCTTTTTGGTAATAAGGGCACCAGGATTGAACGCAGTATTCCAGAAGAGGGCGGACTAAGGAATTGTAAAGGGTTAGGATAACTTCTTTGGATTTATGCTCAAATGACCTGCCTATAAAGCCAATTATTTTGTTTGCCTTCTTAACAACTTCTGAACATTGTTGACTCGGTTTTAGGTTACTCGATATTGTTACTCCCAGATCAGTTTCTCTGTTTACATTCTTAAGCTGAGTGCCATTCATCGAATAGTTTGCTTTCTCATTTAGGTATCCGACATGTAGTACTTTACATTTATCCGCATTGAAACTCATTTGCCAAATTTGGGCCCAACATGACAATTTATCTAGATTGTGTTGCATATCGTCAACTTGTTCTTTTGAGAGTACGCTATTTGCAATTTTTGTATCGTCAGCAAATTTTGAGATTGTGCAGGTGAGACCCTCATCTATGTCGTTGATGTAAATTAGAAAGAGAATTGGTCCTAGTACCGATCCCTGGGGTACCCCGCTACTTACATTGGTCCATTTAGATGCCTTACCGTTTATGACTACCCTTTGCTTTCTGTTGCTGAGCCAATTTTCTATCCATTTCAACACACCGTCTTGTATTCCATGCGCTTTTAGTTTTAGCAGTAAACGTTTGTGGGGAACTTTGTCAAAGGCCTTTTGAAAATCAAGGTATATAATATCTACAGCTTTACTCTCATCGTAGAGGTTGAGGATATCGTGGAAGAAGTCTAAGAGGTTTGTTAAACAGGAACGTTTTTTACGAAAGCCGTGTTGAGTATCTTTAAGTATGTTATTTTCCTCCAAGTGATTTACGAGTCTGTCTCGTATGACTGTTTCTAGCATTTTACATACAACTGAGGTTAAGCTAATTGGACGATAGTTACTGGGTAGGGATTTGCTGCCTTTTTTGAATATCGGTGTTACGTTGGCTAGCTTCCACTGATCAGGCATAGTTTCCAGACTGCAAGGATTTATTGAATAGTAATGTCAGTGGTTTGGAGAGCTCATTCTTAGCTTCCTTTAGAACTCTAGGCGAGATTGTATCAGGTCCTGGCGTTTTATTTACCTTGAGTTTATCTAAACAATTCAATACTTCTCTCTCTGTAACGGTGATATTGCTTAGAACATCTGAATTATCAATCTGAATCGGCGATGGTGTAGGGATATCACTGAGGTCTTCTGTTGTAAAAACTGATGCAAAGAAGGTATTGAGGGCATTACTCATTTGTACTTCGTCTTTGGTGTATTCTCCTTTTTCATCGACTAACGGTCCAACAGTTGAAGTAACTACTTTTTTCTTTCTGATATAACTATAGAATTCTTTCGGGTTTGTTTTACTTTGATTCGCAATATGTAACTCTAAGGTCTTTTTACTTTGCTTAATTAACTTTTTGGCTTTGCGTCGTAGCTCTACAAATTTCACCCGTTCTTCGTCATTTTGTGAGGATTTTAATCTATCATTAGCACATTTTTTAGCAAGCAGGCAGTTTGAAATATCTTTATTCCACCATTTGGGCTTATTATTATGGCCTGGACGCCGTATTTTCGATGGTATGCAGTCTTGCACTGCTTTTAGGTAAGTGGTTTCGAAATAACTTCCAAGATGTATTTATGTCGTTATTGTTAATTAAAAAGCTCCAGTCAGTTTCTTTAAACATAGCTCTAAGTTTATGGAAGTTTGCTTTCTTGAAATTAGGGACTTTTTCGATGCTACTATTTGGTTCGTTACTAGTAAACTTTAAAGTGAAAGTTATCGTACGATGGTCGCTGTTACTGAATTCATCACCAACATTCAAATTCTCTATCAATTCTTCTTTTGTTGCAAGTACAATGTCAAGAACGTTATTACCACGGGTCGGCATTCGAACAAATTGATAAAGCGAACTCTCTTGCAAGTTCGTATACAAGTCATGTCCGGAGTGTGAAGTAAGAGTATCGCCCCACTTGGTCACAGGTAAATTAAAGTCGCCAAAAATTACGGTATCTTGTGAGTTACTTACATCTGCAATTTGTTCGTAAATTTCTCGGTCAGTTTGCACTGATTGAGCTGGAGGTCTGTATATTAACGCAAGTATTATTTTTGTACCTTTATTATTCTTTATTAGCACAAAAGATGTGTCGACGTTCACAATTTGAGGTTTTGACACGAGGGTCGGGTTAAGACTTTCTTTGATATAAAATAAAACGCCACCTCCATTTTTATTTATTCGGCTGTTCTCAAACATTACATAACCGGGAAGTGAATACTCTGCTAAAAAGTCTCTATCTTGTGTATTGAGCCAAGATTCTGTTATGCCAATCACATCATAATTTTCTGTAAACACTAGTTCCTCTAAATCTGAAAATTTATTGCGTATGCTACGAGCGTTTGCATAGAAAACCTTTAAAGTTGCGGTTTTAGAACTCGCAGATCGTTCTTTCATCGAATTTTTGGTTCTGGTCGGATCTACATTTACATTCATGGCTGTCCTCGGTCCTCGGTCGTTATCCCTGACGGTTTTGAATTTGGGTCGTGTTGGTGGAGCTTTATCCAAATTCGCGGTTCTTGACGGATTAGTATTTAATTCCTTTGTAGATTGCCGTCCTCGCTGTCTTCGGTCCTCCTTCCTGGTTGTCCTGTGCTGAGTCGATTTCTTCTCCGAAAATCCTTCACCGCATCGTTGAGAAGACGCCCAAAACGCGCTGCTCCCACCTGGTTCAGATGAACTCCATCATCCGAAAACAAATAGTCATCGTAGTAGAAATTGTCCCAGGTGTCGACGAATCCCACGTTCTCCTTCCTGCAGAGGTTTGCTAGACAACGATTTGTGCTGGTGGCTATGTTGTAAAATCGGCTCTCTACACCGAGCCGGGGGACGATTCCTGAGACGATGATCCTTGATGACTTCTCCTTAAACGACTTGATCAGCTGCTGGTACTTTAAAAGCAAATCTTCCGACCGGGTTCGCTGTATATCGTTGGATCCAACGTGGATGACGTACATTGTATTTGCAGGGGCCAGCTTTGATACTTCGTCAACTGCTGCAACTACGTCATCCACACCACCACCAGGGATACAAAAACGCTTCCTGGTCTTAGGTGCCCTGGCGCAAAACTCTGTGAGCTGACCACGTATCATCGAGTCTCCCACGAGCCGGACTTCTTCTATTTCCTCTTCGTCATCTGAGTCTGCGAATATCTGGAAACGGTTTTGACACTCGGTAATCGGTATGTGTTTCCTGGTCTTGGGGCAAACGTTGTTCCTCACGACACGGAAGTTGTCTTGAGGGGGAAGAGAGTCGCTATTTGTATCTTGAGTATCGGAAACATCAGCTGAAATGGCTACTGTAGGCGTTGAATTGTTGGCAGTTGACGTTGGGGCGTTGGTGGCTGCTGGAGTTGCGGTGACAATTGAAGTTTGTGGCACTCCAACGTTGAGTGTTACAAACTCTTGGAGTGATTCCAGCTTCATGGTGTGTGTGTGTGTGTGTGTGTGTGTGTGTGCGTGAGTGAGTGTGTGTGTGTGTGTGATTTATAACAATTTGGAAAGCCCATGAAATTTCGAATATTTAATGAATGATGGCTAGAGTAAAGTAGGAGATTAGATAGTTTGAGAGAGTTTGGGATAGAGGAAGAAAAAGTTGAGAAATGGGAAGTACAGTAAAAGATAAAAGTACTTGGGATCAACCAATTTGCTCCATTGTAGTTTTGTTGAGACTCATAATTAGTTAGTTAAAATAGGACTTCAGAGGTTATCAACCCTATTGGATTATTAAGCCAGCACACTGTAAGTCAAGAATCGCGACAGGACTGGAGCCTCTTTTCGAGAACTCCAGTCCCTTCATTGTCTCATAATGTGTTACATGAAATCTTAAGAATCATGTTACTGAGGACATGTGTTGTTGAAGACTGCACGTTCAAGGTCTTTTACTATAATAACGTACCAGTATTTATAATGCAGTTTGTAAGCAATATATAAACATACAAATTATATATTTTTCCGAATTCAAATCCTGACCAACTTGATAAGAATGCATTGTCTAAAATGTAAAAAATGTGAAAGAGAGTGTTTGTTTATATGGCGATATAATGTATGTATGTTTGTGTGGGAGTGTTAGTGTGTTGCTATAATGCCTATTGAGCTTCCACTAAATCCACTTGTTTATTAATTACAACGCCTCAGTGCAAAAGTTGAGTAATATTTATCAGTGAATGTGTTTGTCTACGTGTGTATGAGTGTATGTCGGGCACAAAAGTCAACATCATTAATAGTTCACCAGGAAAAATATTGCTTAACATGATGCAAAGTTTGGAGGGATTCAAGCAGGACTTTGAGTCGTTTGAACTCCGGGAGAATATTATAGTACCCCGTGTAAAGTGAAGTCACAAGAATATTATAGTACCCCGTGTAAAGTGAAGTCACAAGAATATTATAGTACCCCGTGTAAAGTGAAGTCACAAGAATATTATAGTATCCCGTGTAAAGTGAAGTCACAAGAATATTATAGTACCCCGTGTAAAGTGAAGTCACAAGAATATTATAGTACCCCGTGTAAAGTGAAGTCACAAGAGTAAAAAGTACTCCTGTACAATTTCAGAGGCATTTGTTTTGGCTTAGCGGCTTCGGAATTAAGGGGAAGTATTCGTTTTTTCTATACATCCTTCTCCTTCATGTTTGGCCCCATTGTTTTCAAATGTAAATACTTTCGTCCATTTATTTGTCAATATTAAGACCTTCCGTGTCATTTAGGTATTTTAGGAGGAACCCGGTCTTCGGCCGGGACATTTTTCTACCGAAAAAATTAAAAATTCATCTCGAAGGGGGGTCTTTGGGATGGTGTTTCTTTAAGCTTGATAGAGGACTATGGAGCAAACTAAAACAAATATAAATACCGAAAATAATAACAAATAAATAAACCAATAAAATAACGTCCCCTTAAAGCTTGCATCAAATTTCAGCCACCTGTATCTTAATAATCTACGGTCTCTATAGGGTAATATCAGTTCATTATAACGACCAAAAGGGGCCAGCCTGTATCTTGGAAGAAATCGGCATTCGTCCGGGACATTTTTCTATCGAAAAATTTACAAATTTAGCTTCACGGGGGCTTGGATGGACAATATTTCTAGTTTGAAGGAAGTCTGGGAAAGCGATTTTGTTAGACTAGGGGCAAACTAAAATATGTTGCTCCAAAATGGCAAAAGCAAGCAAAATCATCCATAATATTTAAACAAAATATAATTTTAACACAGAGTGTGAGGTGAAGCTGAACGGTCAGGCTATGGAGATCGTCAACTCTTTTAAGTATCTGGGCAGTGTGTTGAGTAAAGATGGGACTATGGATGAAGAAGTGCGGGAGAGGGTACAACAGGGGAAGAGGGTTGTAGGAACGCTGAAAGCAGTAACAAGAAATAGGGTGGTCAGTATGGAAGTGAAGAAGTCCTTGCATGACAGTGTGGTAATCCCGACACTGACTTGCGGAAGCGAAGTATGGACGTTGGTTGAAAGACTCAGACCAAGAGTGAGAGCAGTGGAAATGAATTACTTAAGAAGTGCATGCAGAGTTACATGGAGGGAAAGACAGACTAATGAGGAAGTAAGAAGGAGGTGTGGTGTGGAGGTAGATGTGCTGGAAAGTGTGAAAAGGAACAACTTGAGATGGTTCGGCCATATGGAACGTATGGAAAGCGAGAGAATGACTAAGAGGGTGTACGAGAGCGAGGTGGAGGGACAGAGAGGGAGAGGTAGACCGAACGAGAGGTGGAAGGATGGAGTGAGGAAGTATATAAACGAAGGCGGTACTGGTTGGGGGGAGGGGCGTCGACTGACTGGGGACAGAGGTGCATGGGGGCGGTTCGTTCGTGGCCACCCCTTCGGGGATCACGGCGTCGGGCAATAGATAGATAGATAATTTTAACCCACAATACGTCGGACCAGATAGTGTTAAGCAATAGGCTAACTAAACTTATACGAGGAGCCTATTTTAGCGTATACAGTAGGTAACACAGCGTATGTTAGTGCATCTTATACGAGTGTGAGCGAAAGTGATAACGAGTCAGGTATTACAGTAGTCAAAGGAGCACAACTAAGTAAACTAAAGAGGTGTAGGAATGAATTGGTGTGCTTGTATTTTGGGAATGACTGAGTGATTACAAGTGACTAGGTGACAAAGAGTAAGAGAGAGTGAGTGGGACTAAGTAGACGTAAAAGAGAGTGACAGTGTAAGTGAATGACTGAGAGTAAGCGAGTGACTGAGTATACGTGAATGAATGAATATATGTGAGTGAATGAGTAAATTTGACTGCGTAGGAATTAGGACAGAGTGAGTGAGCGTAATTTAGTAGGAATGAGAGTCAGTGAGCGAGTGGTTGTGGCTGAGTCCGTATGTGAGTAAGTGAGCGAGTGTGCGAGTAGGCAGAGGAAGGAAGCCACATCAGTGAGAGGAACAAGATGGGTCCACTTTTGGTAATGATGAATGAAAGTGTGAGTGGTGGAGGAGGGGCCTCTGAATGAAACTAATGTACTGTATGTCACACTACTCTACTTGTCTCTCTCCCTGCACCCGTCTCTCTCCTCTCTACCCTCCCTCTCTCTCACTCTCACACACAAACTTTATCTCTCTCATACACATACTAAGACACACAAGCATACATGCACACTCTACAAACACAAACATACACACATACATGCATTAATATTAACCCATCAAGATGCGTAAAACAACGCATAGATGCAAACGCACACACATACACATTACACATGTATGTCATCAAAGTACTATACATACAGCAACATGCACACATAAAATCTAACTCTCAGAGTCACAGGTGCCACTAGTGAGTGCACAGCCTCACACACATAGGCTACTTAGCTTCACGCACACTTGTTCTACTGCTCTCCGCAATAAGGAGGAAGCAATCAAACGGTACTATCGCCTTCGAACTCAAGAATCTTGTACTTTCGATGTTTCTGCACGGAATCAAGCCAAATCTGTTCTTTGACTAGCCAAAAACTCTTTCATCAATAACAAATACTCTGAATTCCCCAACTCAATTTCTTCCCAAGCTTTCTGGCATCTAGCCAAAAACATCTCCAACTATTTCACTTCCTTGTCTTTCCTTCCTCTTTTCCACTTTGACGGCACCACCGTCACTTCTTCCTCTGACAAAGCTGAACTCTTCGCTCAAAATTTCGCTAAAAACTCCACCTTGGATGATTTTAGTTCCATTTCTCCCTCTCTACCCCCTCTCACTTACTTATGACTATTATCATAGCCTCTTCTAAGGATGTACTTTCTGACCTCTCTGGGCTTAATATTCAGAAGGCATACTGAGCGGATGGTGTTCCGCCTGTTATACTAAAAAACGGTTCTTCCGTGCATATTCCCTGCCTAGGCAAACTCTTTCATCTCTGTCTTTCCTCAAACATCTTCCCTTCTTGTTGGAAGTTTGCTATCAATCAACCTGTTCCAAAGAAGGGTGACCGCGTTCAACCCTTCAACTATCGTCCAATTTCTCTCATTTCTTGCATCTCTAAAGTTTTGTAATCTATTCTTAATTCAAAATTTCTTAAGCATCGGTCTTCCTATAATCTTCTTTCAGATCGCCAGTATGGTTTCCTTAAGAACCGCTTTACTGGTGATCTCCTTACTTATCTTATTACCTCTTGGTCATCCTCCCTTCGGGACTTCGGTGAGGCTTTATCTGTTGCACTAGACATACTGAAAGCCTTAGATAGAGTCTGGCACAAATCTATAATTTCCAAACTACCCTCCTTCGGTGTCTAGCCATCTATCTGTGACTTCATCTTTAATTTCCTTTCTGGTTGTTCCTTAGCTGTAGTTGTGGACGGCCATCGCTCACTTCCTCAACACCGGTGTTCCTCAGGGTTCTGTTCTGTCTCCAGTTATATTACTATTATTCATTAATGATCTTCACTGTACCTCTCGGAGTCTAGCCCTATTCACTAATATGCTGACGACTCTACCTTACATTATTCAACTAGTTTCCCTCAACGACCCACCAAACAATCACTCCAAAAGTCACATGATGAGGCCATAGCATGCCTGCCTTCTGATCTATCAACTATCAACAGGGGTACTGTGAACTCATGTATCGAGTATTGTTCACATGTGTGGGGGAGGTTCAAGCCAACTTCTCAAAAAGGTAGAGTCAAAAGCATTTTGTCTGATCAATTCACCTCCACTTGCTAATTCCCTACAATCTTTCTCTACACGTCACAATGTTGCATCTCTCTCTCTCTCTCTCTTCTACCGCAGTTACAATTTATGTTCTTCAGAGCTTCTCAGTGTGGAGTGTGGGGTACCCGACTTTCTACACATTCTAACCCCTATTGTGTCCAACTCTCTAACCCAAGAATAAAGCGATTTTCACAATCTTTCTTCTACTCGACAAGTAACCTCTGGAACTCTCCCTCAATCTGTCTTTCCCTCATCCTATGACTTAAACTGCTTTAAGCTCCGTGTGCCCAGACATTTTGACTGTAACGTACCTTGAATTTGGTTTTGTATCACTCGTTCAACTTTGGGGTGAACGCTTCTTACAGGTAGCTTTGCCTTTTGTCTCCTTCATACATATAACAAAAAAACGAAACAAGCATAACTAACTCTCTCTCTCTCTTTCACACAAACACACACACACACACACACACAAATCTCCCTCACCACACATAAAACACTGTCCACATACACAGTTTACACAATGCACACAAACACACAGAGGTTCGTACACACCGTATAGGCAGAGCAATACAACACTAAACAAACATACACACACACATCCCCCTATACATCGTTAAAGTCCCATTTCCCATTCACTCCATTCTTCTCTAGCTTCCATTTTGGTTGTCATCATTTTCTGGTGTTCAATTTGCCTGTGTGATTGGTATATGTTCATGTTTGTATGTCCTCTCTCTCTCTCTCTCTCTCTCTCTCTCTCTCTCTCTCTCTCTCTCTCTCTCTCTCTCTCTCTCTCTCAATATGTTTAGCCTCAATATGAATACAACACACAACCATGGCTGGAAATTAGAATTGAAAAGGTTCCGCACTAGTAGTTGTGGAGACTTATTCACATACAAGATCTGTTTTACCTGGAACAAACTTCCTTCCGAAGTTGTAAATAGTTCTTCAGTAGAGCAGTTCAAGAAGAGAGTAGACAGTATTTTGCACACTCTGTAAAGCGTGTAGTGCACTAAACAGTCTCTCTCCTTCCACTTCGAGTATCTCCTCGGAATGGACCGCAATGTCTCTGAGATACTAACTATGCCTTGTAATTCCTTGTAACTCTCTCTCCCTCTCTCATCTGATGTGTGAAGAATATTTAGTTGCATGTTTAATCTAGTAGTTGTTAATCTTCCATGAATTCTTGAAAGTCAGGGTGCATTTCTGGTAACGACTTGGGGTCTAAACTGAAAGACTCCGGTTAGACTCTCACTGATAGGCAGTCAATTGCTAGGAGTTATCTCCTGGGAGCCAATCAACTACCGGTACTGAAATAATGATATAATTAAGGGGAGGTAGACCGTTTTTCTGGACCCCCTTCTCCCTAATGTTTAGCCCCACTAGTTTTGAGATTATAAGACGTTCGGCCCATTAGTTTGCCGATTTTAACACCTTTCGCCCCATTTCGTTATCAATTTTAAGACATTTCGTGCCATTTAGGTGTCTATTATTTCCTGGCGAGCGATAGCGAGCCTAAAATTATAAGAGGAATCGGCCTTCGGCCGGGACATTTTTCGGTGAAAAATGTACAAATTTATCTTGAAGGGAGGTATAGGGGGTGTTTTTCTAAGCTTGATGGAGGTCTAGGGAGGAACCTAAAAAAATGTATGAATAAATGAATTAATAGACCAAACAAACGGTCAGTCTCCCCTTAAATGTTCCCTCCCGCTTTGTGAGATGTCTGGGTAATAATTATAGTGTGTATGGATATTTTCTCGGTGTAGAATGAGTCCCAGTGCAACAGTATCTGTATGGTTCCGAGTTATTAAAAGACATGATGACTGAGTGGTAACGGCCGGGACTATCGTCTGAATGACTAGGGTTTCGAATCCTATTAGTACCGGTATGTAATATATATTTACCTATTAGGTGTGTGTGTGCGTGCGTGCGTGCGTGCGTGCGTGCGTGCGTGCGTGCGTGTGTGTGTGTGTGTGTGTGTTTTTTTTTTTTTCTCCATTGTTCACGTCCTTAGCTCTCCCTCTGTGTCTATTTACCTCTTTACTCTTCCATTATCCCCATACCATCAGTAGCAGACCTCCCATCTTCCACCCCCAGATCCCTCCCTTCCACCCATCTTCTACCTCCACATCCCCCCGTTCCACCCCATCTCCACTCACCACCCCCACATCCCCCCCTTTCACCCCATCACTCACCCACTAAAATTGTCCGCTGTGTGGCATTACGTTTTTTGGGTTTGCTCGTGTGTTTGTTTTTGCGCGAGTGACGAGTGTTTGTGCATTTTTGTGGTGGAGGGTAATGATGGCTGTCTTGGGGACTAATTTGCATAGGAGGTCGTTATAGGGAGGATTTTTGCGAGAGAGAGAGAGTGAGTGTGTGTATAAGTGTACGGTATACATTGTTACTTATATGAATGTTTTAGAAAGTATGAGTCTATATGGATGTTGTAAATAGTATGGGTGTATAAAATGTTGTACAAAATTGCTCGTCCATTGTAAATAAATAAATTCCAAACTATGGGCCAATGAATATTTAGGACAAGCGCATGCTATATTACAACAAAGCCATATTTCATTAATTTAAGAAAAACATGATATTAATTAACTATGACACCACAGACAACCATATACGTATGTATATAGGCTACTGTATATATATTTTGTTTAATCATACATTACTTCCCATAAATTATGTTGATTTTTTTTTTTTTTTTTTTTTTCTATATTCCAACTAACTTCCTCTCGGGCATAGGCTGAGAGCCTTAACATTCACCGCTTTACAATGAACAGTGAAGCCCGTGAGGTCTTGTTCCAGTCTAGGGAGTGAGACATGTGAAGCACGTAGAGTACAACGAGCACCTGCCATCTTGCCTTCACATGAGGCACGGTGCTCACTCATGGCCCGAAACGACCCCATCTCTGAAGCCACCTCGTTCCCGTGCTTCACTGTCTCACCCCCTACACTCGGACTCTCACTCTTACACACACACAACGCCACCTGTTGAGCAGATAACTCACCAGGCATTGCACCCCTATAGCATATTTTGAATATGGGAATATTCATACAGTGCTATTTAATCAGGGAACAATGAGGGTGTTTTATTGACGTTTCGGTGGGCTTGTGGTAATGCACTTATACTAGGTACAGCACAAATTCCATCCCAATAATATCTTCCCATTGATACATCGGGATTTGAACCCGGGACCTTTGGATTACCAGGCCAGTGGCAAGACCACTCCACCACACCTCCCCTGGCAATATTCTGAATATTCTGATAAACTACTGTAGATCAAGTGCTTAGTTTTCACAAATGTTGCTTATTTGGTTAATACACTTTTGTCAGATATCTTGTAATGAACATTTCAATCAGGGAGGTTGAGATTACCGGGTATATAATAAAACAACATAATATACCTGTATATATAACCACCTACACAATCCAAGGTGTGTGTACTTAGTCAACAACATAATATATCTGTATATATAACCACCTACACAATCCAAGGTGTGTGTACTTAGTCAACAACATAATATACCTGTATATATAACCACCTACACAATCCAAGGTGTGTGTACTTAGTCAACAACATAATATACCTGTATATATAACCACCTACACAATCCAAGGTGTGTGTACTTAGTCAACAACATAATATACCTGTATATATAACTACCTACACAATCCAAGGTGTGTGTACTTAGTCAACAACATAATATACCTGTATATATAACCACCTACACAATCCAAGGTGTGTGTACTTAGTCAACAACATAATATATCTGTATATATAACTACCTACACAATCCAAGGTGTGTGTACTTAGTCAACATAAACACATATAACGAAGTGTATGATGATGTTACGTCAGCACAAACCCAGCTTCTGTACTATAATTAAGGGAGGGGTGGGAGAGTAATCTGGACCCCCTTCTCTCTCATGTGTAGCCCCATTAGTTTTGATATTTTAAGTCATTAGTCCCATTAACCTGGCAATTTTTAGACCTTGCGCCCCATTTAAGTGTCGATTTTATTCATGGCGAGCGTATGTGAGCCTGCAATTTAGGAGGAACCGGCCTTCGGCAGGGCCATGTTTCTACCGAAACATGCACAAATCTATTTCGGCAAGGGGGGGGGGGGTCGTGAGTATTTATTATTTTCCTTATTTTCTTTCTTTCTTTCTTTATTTATTTATTTTTATAATGTTTGATGGTGGTTTAGGGAGGGAAACGAATAATGATAATAATATATATACGTACCCGGTATAGATAAAAACAAATACATAAAAACCTTCCCTTAACCCTTTCACCACTACAAGAACTGTTTATGCTCTAACTCGGGGTAACATTCATAATACATACTAATCTTAACCCCTTCAGTGACGTTTTGTTGTAATTAATTTAGCTGCATTTATACGATTTTGTGAAGCTTAAGAAGGATATACGGTAGCTAAAAGGATTCATTGAAATAGTTTGTAGCTTTTTAACTGGTAGACGTTCTTCCTCAGCTGAATAAAATCGTCTAATAGTTACCAGAATATAATGAAAAAGCACGTCACCGGTACCGAAGGGGTTAAGCAATACCTCTCACAAACGTAATCGCCAACACCGCATATCCCAATGAAATACACCAAACGTATACTTACATCTACTGTACACCATTCCCGTTACTGCACAGATCCTTATAGTCACCTTACCAACACCTCCCGTATCTAACACCTTAACCCGGGGGGGGGGGGGGGGGCACCGTTTTGTTTAATCTTTCTCTTCGTTTCTCTCTTTCCCTAGCTTGTATCCATTCGGCCCCATTCAGCCAACTGTTTTAAGACGTTTATCCCCATCCAGGTGTCGATTTCTTCTGGCGAGCGATAGCGAGCCAGCATTGTAAGGAGAAATCAGGCTTTGCCGGAGACATTTTTCTATCTAAAAATTTACAAATTTAGCTTGCTGTCAAAACAAAAAAATATATGCTGGCTCGCTACCGCTTGCCAGGAAAATATTGACACCTGGATGGGGGTAAACGTCTTAAAACAGTAGGCTGAATGGCGCCGAATGGATACAAGCCAAAAAGAGAGGGAGAGAAAGAGAACACAAGCGATGTGGGCTCCCTTAAAGATTGTAACGTATTTTGACAGATTATTCTGGCTATCATTTGAAGACTGTATACAGCTTAGGAAGGATGTATGGCAATTATTATCGTAAAGACTTTCTCAGTTAACTTTCTGACTTCCACATACCCTTCCTAATCTGAACAATATCGTCTAATAATAGCCAGAAAACAGAAAACACATGCGAAATAGGATCTTGAAAGGGTTAATACTATCTGGGCCGACGTCCTGTGGGTTATTGCAATAGGCTATTTTATTTAAGGGGGGATGGTTCACTTTTTGGGCGATTTTTCCATGTATTCATTATTTTTATAGTTTCCTCCCTAGACCTCCATCAAAATTAAAAAAGCATCCATTAGATCCCCCTTTTAGATTAATTTGTACATTTTTCGGTAGAAAAATGTCCCAGCCGAAGGCCGGTTCTTCCAACATTACAGGCTCACTATCGTTCGCCAGGGAAAAAATCGACACCTAAATAGCACGATAGGTCTAAATATTGACGACGAAATGGAGCGAAAGGTCTTAAAATCGACTAACTAATGGGCAAACATCTTAACATCTGAAAACTAATGGGGCTAAACACAGGGAGAAAGTGATCCAGACAACCGGCCCATCCCTCCTTAAGAATCCAAGGAATCCAAGGACAGGGTAAGCAAACATTCTTCTTCACTGCCATCAAAGACTGGAACAACCTACCCCAGCCAGTCCGTGAAAAGAGAACACTGTATTCCTTCAGACGTAGCCTGAAGGAACACCTGAACCGGACAGCTGCGAGAAGGGAGCACCAAGCTTATGTCTACTACTAAATACGACATAAGAGATAGACAAACCAAACTGAAATGATTACTGATTACGGATTACTGATATTTACTATAGGATGTAAGGTATCTTAAAATAACCCCCTAGAAATACTTTCTCTAAAGTATCTATTTCTTTATCCTCCCCATTTCCCCAGCTAACCTAATCCCACAAGGACCCCAATGGAAATACGCCTAACGGCCTTATTGGGCTATCCTTAGTTGGAATTATGCAAGGCTGGTACATGTCATATGTATAACATACTATGTGGTACCAACTCTGTAAATTGCTAACTGAATAAATATTATTATTATTATTAATATTATTATTATTAAAGAGAAAAACAAACAAAAACACAAATCAAATTGGTACATAACTTTTGCTTTTGACTAGGCTGTACTATGATAACAGGTATATCTGAGAATAATGTGTGGGAACCGGGAATGAGGGTGGAGAGAGAGAGAGAGAGAGAGAGGTAAAGGTGCGAGTCAGGGGTGATTAGCAATGTTACGCTAAACCTCTCTTCCTCTCTCTTCTCTCTCTCTCTCTCTCTCTCTCTCTCTCTCTCTCTCTCTCTCTCTCTCTCTCTCTCTAACTATTTTTTTATCTCCTACTTCATCTACCCCATTCCCTCCACCAAATCTTTAACCAACAGCCCCCACCCCACAATTTGCAACTTCCCCAGTGACCAGTTTCTCCTATTACAGAGTAGTTTTGGTGCTCTCTCTCTCTGTCTCTCTCTCTCTCTCTCTCTCTCTCTCTTTCTCGCTGATCATTGTAGTCCCCCACACCATCTCCTATGGCCTGCTACTTACCACCAAGATATACAGTACAAGATATATACAGAAGTCTATATACCTTACTTACCATCTCCCAGCCTCCCCCTCCCCAACACTTAAGGGGAGGTTTTTTGTTTGTTCCCTAGACCTAAATAAAACTTTTAAATACACCCCCTAGACCCCCATTCAAGATAAATTTATACATTTTCGGTAGTAAAATGTCCCGGCCGAAGGCCGATTCCTCATATATTACAGGCTCCAGCCCTTACTGTAAATTCTCCAACATTAATATATATATATATATATATATAATATATATATACCGGTATATAATAAAATGCATAAATAAAATAAAAATCAATACATAAATAAATAAATACTTTAATAAATAAATATATAAATCATCTCAACCCTCAGATTCGACACCCTCCAGCTCCACCCTCACACTCTTTAAGGGGAGACTGGCTGTTTGTTTGGTCTATTAATTCATTTATTCATATATTCTTTTAGTTTCCTCCCTAGACCTCTATCAATCTTAGAAAAAAAACCTAGACCACCCTTCAAGATAAATTTGTAAATTTTTCGGTAGTAAAATGTCTCGGCCGAAGGCCGCTTCCTCTCAAAATTGCAGGCTCGCTATCGCTCGCCAGGAAATAATCGACACCTAAATGGCACGAAAGATCATAAAATTGACAACGAAATGGGGCGAAAGGTGTTGAAATCGCCAAACTAATGGGCCGAACGTCTTATCATCTCAAATCTAGTGGGGCTAAACATTAGGGAGAAGGGAGTCCAGAAAACCTGTCTGCCTCCCCATTGCAACCTCCTGTCTTTAACCTCCTCAACATTCAGCTTCACTATTATCATAATTTCTCTCATAAGTCTTCAAACTAGACGTCCCTCACCCTTCAATTTAAGGGGGGATGGGCCGGTTTTCTGGACCACTTTCTCCCTCATGTTTAGCCCCATTAGTTTTCAGATGTTAAGATGTTTGCCCCATTAGTTAGTCGATTTAAGACCTTACGCCCCATTTCTTCGTCAATATTTAGATCTTTCGTGCTATTTAGGTGTCAATTTTTTCCCTGGCGAACGATAGTGAGCCTGTAATGTTGGAAGAACCGGCCTTCGGCCGGGACATTTTTCTACCGAACAATGTACAAATTAATCTACAAGGGGGATCTAATGAATGTCTTTTTTTTTTTTTTTTTTTATGGAGGTCTAGGGAGGACACTCTAGATAAATAATGAATACATACAAAAATCGCCCAAAAAGTGAACCACCCCCCCTTAACCACCATTAAATTTCTCCACCACTCCACCTTATCTGTTCCACGTCGCCGATATAATCCTCCAGTTTAACATCACAAACACATAATTTAAGGGGAGATGGGCCGTTTTTTTTTGGTCTATGAATGAATTTATTTCTGTATTTCTTTGTTTCCTCGCTAAACCTCCATCAAACTTAGAAAAACACCCCCTAGACCCCCCTTCAAGATCAATGTGTACATTTTTCGGTAGAAAAATTTCCCGGCCGAAGGCCGGTTGCTCTTAAAATGTCAGGCTCGCTATCACTCGCTAGGAAAAAATCGACAACTAAATGGCACGAAATGTCTTAATATTGACAACGAAATGAGGCGAAAGGTGTTAATATCGCCAAACTAATGGGTCAAACGTCTTAAAATCTCAAAACTAATGGGGCTAAACACGAGGGAGAAAGTGGTCCAGAAAACCGGCCATCCCCCCTTAACTTCATTTCAGGCTCTCCAACAGCCTACTGGCATTCCAAGCTGCTCCCCCAACACTTTCCTACCCCCCCCCCCCCCCTCCCCTTTCCTAACAGCTACTTTCTCGATTCTTTCATTCCCCCCCCCCTCCCCTCCCACCTTTCTATTACAACCTCCTTGATCTCATCAGTCCAAATTCCAACAACACTCAGCTTCACCACCATTTCTCTCCATCACCACCACAGTCTTGCCCACCTTTCATGGGGGCGTATATAGTCACATCTCCTACACAACTACAACAGTTGGAGTACTGTCACATATCCTACACATAGTCTGTCATATTCCCTACACAAAAACAAGTATCCAGCACATTTCCTACACCAAAACTGAGTACCCAGCATATCTCCTACACTAAACGGTGCAAAGATTTTTATAACCCCTTCTGTACCAGCGACGTCTTTTGTATTTGATTTCAGCTAAATTATGTATTAATAGTATTAATTGAGATAGTATGCCGCCTTTAGTATAACTAAATAAGTTGGTCACCAATTATTTTTTGTCAGGCGAGTAGTGAGACAGTAGCGCCGACAGAGGTTCCTCCCCGTATACACGGCAGTGTAGGAAATGTGACCGTATAGATGTAGGAGATATGCAGTATATGTGTAGGAAATATGTCACTACACAAAAAACTGTGTAGGAGATATGCCGTATATGTGTAGGAAATATGTCACTACACTAAAAACTGTGTAGGAGATATGCAGTATATGTGTAGGAAATATGTCACTACACTAAACACTGTGTAGGAGATATGTAGTATCTGTGTAGGAAATATGGCATTACTCTAAAAACTGTGTAGGAGATAATTATGCAGTATATGTGTAGGAAATATGTCACTACACTAAACACTGTGTAGGAGATAATTATGCAGTATATGTGTAGGAAATATGTCACTATACTAAACACTGTGTAGGAGATAATTATGCAGTATATGTGTAGGAAATATGTCACTACACTAAACACTGTGTAGGAGATATGCAGTATATGTGTAGGAAATATGGCATTACTCTAAAAACTGTGTAGGCGATATGCAGTATATGTGTAGGAAATATGGCATTACACTAAACACTGTAGGAGATATGCAGTATATGTGTAGGAAATATGGCATTACACTAAACACTGTAGGCGATATGCAGTATATGTGTAGGAAATATGGCATTACACTAAACACTGTAGGAGATATGCAGTATATGTGTAGGAAATATGCCATTACTCTAAAAACTTCTAAATTTGTAGATGTGACTTGTAGGAAATACACAGTATACATGGCGTAGGAAATGTGGCGCACCCCCCTTTCATGTACGGTGGCGCAAATAAGTCATGTCTCAGCTATCATTATTTTTGGCTCGTTCTGTGCTGTATTAATATCTGTCAGATGTTGAACAAGGTGGGTAAGTGTAGGAACATGTTTGTATAACTTACTCGAAATAAAGAAATGTTTAGATATTGCTGATACCAATTATTGATCAAAACATACTTGCGCCGAAACATCACTTATTTGGCCGACTGTACCCCTTTACAACACCAATTATCACCACCACAGGGTCTTCAACATCATCATCCCCCCACCCCCCTCCACCTACTCCAAGCTCCCTAGCAATCTTCACAGCCACCCGCACTCAAACATTTCTCACTCCATCACACACTCTACCAGTCTTTTCCCACTCTAACACTCAGGTTCTCCGCCATTACTCTCCATCACAACAGACTCTCCAGCACTCGCCTCCACTCCAGCACTCCCCCTATAGTCACCATCTCCCCCAGGCTCCCCGAGATCAAAGACTTACCAGGTGAAGGTGTTAATGGTCCCCTGTGGAGATATGCTGTATGGGTACTGGGCTCACTGTTTTTACAACATACACATATACACAACACGCGCACACACACACACACACACACACACACACACACACACACACACACACACACACACAGACACACATACACCAGGCACACACGCACATACACACATACACAACACACACACAAGACATACACATTCTTTCCTCTCTTTGAGCTTCACAATGACAGTAATGCACTCTACAGTCAATCTTTTTCACCAATAATATCTTCCTGTTAAGGGCCGCAAGGTCCAACACTTACTAACTATTCCCTGTAATTTCTTGTAACTCTATTAACAGGTGAAGGTGTTTAATGACCCCCCCCCCCCTCCCCGTGGATATAAGGGGGTACCGGGGGGGGGGGGGGTAACTTTTTCTTTGATGCACTGAAGCACACACTCACACTCCCTCTCTCTCTCTCTCTCCTCCCGGGTACATTACTCTCCCTTTACCCTTTCTTATTACAACACCTCGTTTAACTCTTTCACTACAGACCACATACGAATCTTTATTTATCATTTGGAACATTACGTGATAGTGTTGAGATTACGGAAGATATCATAGCCAGAAGGTTTAAAACTACCACGACCAACTCCTTAACTACATTTATGTCTTTATTCCATGTATTTTGGTATACACAAGTAATTTGGTCTGGTGAGGAAAGGCCACCTGTATTCAGTGTTAAATATAATTAATGTACTCGATACCGCCAAACGATTTTACTCAGCTTAAAATAGCAATCCCGGAACTACAGTATCTGGATATTTAAAATACTATTATTAATTGTTTGTAGGCAGTTGAGATTTAATAATAGGGGATATCTTGTGCTGGAGAGGCTACACCTATTGTGAACTAAGCACACAGTGTACTTCAATCAAGAAATAACCCAAGCATAATTAACCCATTGATGAATATGACGCGTTTTTGCGGTTTATTTTGGATATCATTAGACGATTATATACAGCTTGGAAGGATCTTTGTGAATTAAAAGGGTAAAGGCTATCTCAATCAACCCTCTGACTTCCATATACCCTTCGTAATCTGAATAAAATCGTCTAATAATAAGCAGAAAACAGAAAATAAGAGCGTCCTCGCTCCTCAGACGGTTAATAATTGTTCTCTACCATTACTATACACAGTTTTACACCACCAAACTTAAGCCGGTATCACACGAGCGCTTTTTCCCTCAACATTTATGCTCAACACTGGTCTGGCAGCTTATGAAGTCAACATTTATAATATTTCGGTCACCTAAATTCATCTAACATCATTCTAGTTTCCGATACCACGCCAAAACATTCCAGAAATGTTGCCAGAATAATGTTGATTATCGAATGTTGACTATAAACGCTCTCGTGTGATACCGGCTTTACACATTTGCATACTGATGACTTTATAAGCTTCCTTCATCTCACTCTGCAAGCCAAATATATAACTTGGGACAAAGAATACACGTCGCCAACATACTGTACATATAAAAATACACCTTGTCTGTTTCCTGAGATGTTCAAGACCGATGCTGAGGTTTATAATCTATACCAAGCTTCCCACATTTCCTTTCGTATGTATTAAGGGGAGGCAGACCGGTTTTCTGGACCCCCTTCTCCCTAATGTTTAGCCCCACTAGTTTTGAGATTATAAGACGTCCGGCCCATTAGTTTGGCGATTTTAATACCTTTCGCCCCATTTCGTTGTTAATTTTAAGACCTTTCGTACCATTTAGGTGTCGATTTTTTCCTGGCGAGCGAAGGCGAGCCTGCAATTTTAAGAGGAACCGGCCTTTTCTACCGAAAAATGTACACATTTATCTTGAAGGGGGATCTAGGGGGTGTTTTTCTAAGCTTAATGAAGGTCTAGGGAGGAAACTAAAAACACATATGAATAAATGAATTAATAGACCAAACAAACGGCCAGTCTCCCCTTAAATACATAGGACATAACAGGTACTGCACGGGTTAATAGGACATAACAGGTACTGCACGGGTTAATAGGACATAACAGGTACTGCACGGGTTAATAGGACATAACAGGTACTGCACGGGTTAATAGGACATAACAGGTACTGCACGGGTTAATAGGACATAACAGGTACTGTACGGGTTAATAGGACATAACAGGTACTGCACGGGTTAATAGGACATAACAGGTACTGCACGGGTTAATAGGACATAACAGGTACTGCACGGGTTAATAGGACATAACAGGTACTGTACGGGTTAATAGGACATAACAGGTACTGCACGGGTTAATAGGACATAACAGGTACTGCACGGGTTAATAGGACATAACAGGTACTGCACGGGTTAATAGGACATAACAGGTACTGCACGGGTTAATAGGACATAACAGGTACTGCACGGGTTAATAGGACATAACAGGTACTGCACGGGTTAATAGGACATAACAGGTACTGCACGGGTTAATAGGACATAACAGGTACTGCACGGGTTAATAGGACATAACAGGTACTGCACGGGTTAATAGGACATAACAGGTACTGCACGGGTTAATAGGACATAACAGGTACTGCACGGGTTAATAGGACATAACAGGTACTGCACGGGTTAATAGGACATAACAGGTACTGCACGGGTTACTTGATCCACAACCCTTAGACTATTCCTAACTTAAGGAGGGCGAGGTAGTTGTTTTGTCCCCCTCATGTTTAGTTCCATTAACTTTGAGATTTTAAGACGTTCGTTCCATTAGTTTGGCGATTTTATGACCTTTCGCCTCATTTCTTTGTCAATATAAACACCTTTCGTGCCGTTTAGATTTAGATTTTGTCCTAGCAAGCGATAGCGAGCCTGTAATTCTAGGAGGAACTGGCCTTCGGCTGGAATTTTTTTCTTCCGAAAACCGTACATATTTATCTTGAAGGGGGTGTTTTTAAAGCTTGATGGAGGTCTAGCGAGGAAACCATAACAAAATAAATAATTATATAGATAAATAGACCAAATAATAACCACTACCCCTTTAACCTTGTCCGTAACCTAGAGACCCTGTAGGAAGAGGGATCGGCCATCATTGTCTTTGGCCGCCATTATGGAGCCTCAATTACCCAACAACGAGTATTATTGTAGTATTGATCGTGTATAATGTGTATCCAAAGACCAAACTATGTATTCTGTATCAATATGGCCGAATGTTTAATATGGTTTGTATACTCCCAGTCGGACTCGAACCTCCGACACTCGTGGCATCAACATGGCGGAGGTTGGCCGTTCTCTGTTACTATAGGGTCTCTAGGGTTTTCTTCTGGACCCCCCTTTTCCTCATGCTTAGCCCCATTAGTTTTGAAATGTTAAGACGTTCGCCCACTTAGTTTGGCGATTATAAGGCTTTTCATTCAGTACCGGTGACATTCTTTTTAAATTTATTCTGGCTACTATTACCTTTATTTTTTATTTTTTTCAGTTTAGAAAGGACCTCTAGCAATTAACAGGCTTCGAACTTCTCACTTAACCCTTTCAACCACCACAAATCCTTCGTAAACTGCACACAATGGTCTAAATAAAGCTAGAATATAATTTATAAGACGTGTCGGTACAGTAGGGGTTAATTACTGTCGTGCAGTTTAGGTATCAAATTGCAAATGGAGGAAATGTACTAATTTATCTCGAAGGGGTCTTGGGAGTGTTTTCTAAGTTTGATAGAGGCATAAGGAGCAAAGGAGAAAATAGGGCTGGATGTGATGGAGATGAGCTGCTTGAGGAGTAGGCCTATGTGTGGAGTTTAAAGGCCGCGTCATACAGAACTCGAACGTCGCGCGACCTACCCCCGAACACGATGACTTGCATTTTTGAGGCGAATGCATCCGATATTGTCCCGATGTTGGTCAAAGAAGAACATCCCCAGATAATGCCCCGACATTCCCAGACTATGCAACAAACAAGACTCGAATGTAACTCGACACTCCCGACCGATTTACGTTAAAGACCCGAACATTAGAGGAATATAATCCGATGCATGCCAGAGCAAGACCCGATCAAAACTCGAATGTGCCAAGAATCAGCCGACAAATATTTAACGGTGTTTACACCCGAACCTACCTTGACCCGATACAAAAGATATTATGAGGAACACCAGAGGATCACCGGCCGCATCTGCCCGACCATCAGAAGACCTTAACACGATAATAGAAGAATGTGTGACGAACACCTGTACCTGTCCTATATAAACAGGGTGTGGTCGCACACATGCCAGTCGCACATCATGCATCACCACGGTAACATGGCGCTCCCGGAGCTCTACCCACCCACGGAGGAGGAGTTGGAGATGGCCATTTTTTATCAGGAGCTTGTTGTAGCCCACCTAAACAACATGCTACTCATCACCACCATCCTGAAGAACGAGCGTCAGCGCCATGTAAGACCCAGGACACCACGAAGCTGCAGCGTCAAACCTTGGATCGCCCAGAGAGCTACATACGGACACTACCACCAACTACTGAAGGAGCTAGTGGACACTGACAGGACCATCTACAAGTATTATCTGCGTATGGACGAGGACCTATTCAATGACATTGTACGCCGTCTGACACCCAGGATCAAGAAGGAGACAACAAATTGGAAGAAGCCCCTGGAACCAGGTTTGAGATTGGCCATGACACTACGATTTTTGGCCACAGGGGAGGCATACAAGAGCATGTCCTTAAACTTTCGTGTAGGTGCAAACACAATCTCCCTGGCAGTACGTGAGACATGCGAGGCTATAATCCAGGAGTATATGGAAGAGGTTATTGTGTACCCATCAACACCCAAAGGTTGAAAACAGGTTGCCAAGGGTTTCGAAGAGAGGTGAAACTTCCGGCACACCATAGGGGCAATCAATGGCAAGCACATAGCCATACAACCTCCAGGAAACTGCGGCTCCCTCTACTACAACTACAAACATTACCACTCCATTGTTCTCCTGGCAGTGGTTGATCACCTGGGCAAGTTTATGTACGTGGACGTGGGAGCGAACGGTTCCGCATCTGATGGTGGCATCTTCCAGGTGAGCGACATCCGGCAGGCCCTGGAGGACGGTGCCGCAGGCTTGCCGGAAGCAGAGCCATTTCCCGGAGAGGACTGTCCAGTGCCCTACTTCCTCGTTGCGGATGACGCATTCCCCATGAGGGAATGGTTACAGAAACCCTACCCTCACAGAGGACTGGATGAAACCAAGAGAAACTACAACTACAGACTCTCCCGGGCCAGGAGGCAGGTGGAGAATGCCTTCGGTATGCTGGCAAACCACTTCAGGTGTCTACTCACAACCATGAACACTCACCCCAGCACCGTGGAGAAGGTAGTCATCGCCTCACGTATACTCCACAACCTCCTGATAGACAAATGGCAAGGGCAACAAGGACAACACGGTGGGATCGGCATCATCATCTTCTTCGTTTGTGTGGGATGGCGTATCTCCGAGTTCAGGGAGAGTGTGAATGAGGTCATGCCGTGGCCGTTTAGGAAGCAGGGGAAGTGACTCCATTTGGGTGAGGTCCGGGGTGTCCTGGGACTTTGAAAGTGACTGACCTGACTGAAATTGAGTGTCATCATCAGTCCCTTCAGAGTTTGAGGAACTCTCTAATATCACATATTCTGTGGCGAAGAGGTCCACAGATGCTTCCTTGCCCTTCCTAGTTGCTTTGCGGCATGGTAGCTTGTTGCCCTTGCCCATCTTGGTGGTTGCTGTGTGGTGTGGAGAGGTAGAACTTGTTGGGGCAACTTGTGCGGAGGATGTGAGAGCGATGGAGTCTCCGGCAGCAATATATAGGGCCCGTGCGCTTGGCTGCCAGCGTACGATTCGACTCGCATTCTTGTGTGTCGCCCCACGCTGCTCCCTCGCTTCTCTCTTTATCTTCTCTGTCGAGTGGAAATTTCCGCGTGCCACGTGTACCACCCGATACAGACAAGATGCTTCTGCTGATGTTTGGGGTAAATTCCAGTCTTTATCGTCTCTCATTCCTGTCATACGAGTTGTGTTCTTCCCAAAATCTTAAATAGACTCGCTTGATCTTGCCTTATTCCTCTGTTTATCGGGGGAATGTCGTCTTTTATTCGAGTATATCGTCTCCCATTCGGTTGTTATTATGGTTAATGTCACCTTATATTCATACGAATCGGGTTAATGTCTGCTTATGTTCGGCTAGATCGAGTTAACTTCGTCAATGAAAATAACAGACGAACAACGGCCGAAACGAAATAATGTGACCCGAATGAAAGCCGAACATAACCAGAATGAGAACCGACAAATTTTTAACGGTTTTTACACACGAATATCGGCTAGAAGTTAACGCATGCACTAACTTCTGGCCGAACCCCAGGATGTTCGGCTGCACCCCTGAACATCCCCGGAGCCTCCCCCGAATCAACGAGAACATTGGCCGAATTTACCCGAATTTACCCGAACATTTGAATTTTTTTTTTGCAAGTCATCCTGTTCGGGGGTAGGTCGCGCGACGTTCGAGTTCTGTATGACGCGGCCTTTACTCGTAGAGACAGATTGAGGTATGAAGAGATACGTAGGAGAGTGGGGCAGCAGGAACATTTGTCAGCCAGAGTGGACAGAAGGGTGCTGAGCTGGTATGGTCATGTTGAACGAATGGGAGATGAAAGGCTTACAAAGAGAATATGTGAGTCACGTACAAGGGGAGATAGAAGGGCAGGAAGACCCCCATTGAGATGGAGAGACTGTGTAAGAAAAGCTTTGGATGATAGAGGAATGACTATAGATCAGGCAGGGGAAGTGGTGGTGGACAGGAGTGAATGGAGAATGCTTGTGAATAGTTGAGTGAACACGTGGTCATTTGGAGTAAGGGGTCGGGCGCAAGTTGGACTAGATAATAGTCCATGAGGCGCCTGGCCCGGGGAGACGATTAATATGAAGGGTGCGCCTGGAAGTGTGGTGGGAGGGCTTGTGGCTTTGGCTCCGCTGCATGTCTGCCTGCCGAGATCGGAACCTCTCCGGGTGGTCGGGGGTTGGGGGAGTGCTGGAGCGACCTTGGTAACCCTGGTCTCTGGGTCTTCTCCTGGGTGACCTGGATGTGTGTGAGTTTGTGCTTTTTATCTGTGTTTATTCGTTGTTTTTATGTTGTTTTTGTGTTTTCCCTGTTCTTGCTCTGTCTTGAGTCGGCTACCCCAAAAATGGGGATTGGGCCTGAGCATATAGATAGATAGATAGATAAGGAGCAAACTTTAAAAACTGAATAAGGGATGCAGATATGTGAAATACGTTAACCCTTCCAGTACCGGTGACTATACTTTTTATTGGATTTCAGGTACATTTAGACGATTTTATGAAGCTTAGGAAGCAAATATGGTAGCTACAAGGATTAATTGAGATAGTCGGGAGCCTTTTAATTGGTTGACATCTTTCCTAAGCTGAACAAAATCGCATAATAATTGCCAGAATATAATGAAAAAGACGTCATCGGTAGAGTGTAGGTTAACGAGTATCTACAGTCAATAAGTTGGATGGGTGTGAGAGGATTCTGCCCTGTATCAATGCCCATGCTTTCAATGCTTCGTATATTCTCTTCGGCATTGTCCTATATTCCCAGGTCTAAACAACATTATATCGAGCAATCCTCAATAGGCTTCATTTGATCATGACCCTTACTTCCAAGCCTAAACATCATTATATCTAACAATCCTTATGGGGGGTGACTTACTTTTTTTTCTCTCTCAGGGTTGTATCCATTCGGCCCCATTCAGCCTACTGTTTTAAGACGTATATCCCCATCCAAGGGTCGATTTATACCTGGCGAGCGATAGCGAGCCACCATATGTTGGTTGATGATTTAGACAGCTGGCTAAATTTGTACATTTTTCTATCGAAAAATGTCTCCGGCGAAGCCAGATTTCTCCATAAAATGCTGGCTTGCTATCGCTCGCCAGGCAAAAATCGACGCCTACAGTAGATGGAGATAAATGCCTTAAAACAGTAAGCTGAATGAGGCCGAATGGATACAACCAAGAAAGAGAAAAAAAACAGGTCACCCCCCTTAACATATCCCCTTTTGGCTTTGTCCCTCTTCCAGGCCTAAACGATATCACTTTCAAGATCCCATTAATCGCATCAAGCTAAATTTTTACATTTCTCGATAGAAACAAGTCCCGCTCGAAGGCCGATTTCTTTTAAGTTACAGGCTCGCTATCGCTCGCTCAGAATATAATCGACACATGAATGGGGTGAAGCGTCTAATTATCGATAAACTAATGTAGCGAAACAAGGGAGGTCCAATAAGATCTCCCTTGGACAGAATATGGTTAAGGGGACAGTGGTATTTTTTTTTGGGGGGGTCTATTTATTTTTATATTAATTATTTATTTAGTTTCCTCCCTAGACCTCCATCACACTAAATACAAATCCATTAGATCCCCCTTCGAGATTAATTTGTAAATTTTTCGGTAGAAAAATGTCACGGCCGAAGGCCAGTTCTTCCACAATACAGGCTCGCTATCGCTTGCCCGGAAGAAAATCGACACCTAAAGGGCACAATAGGTCTAAGAAATGACAACAAAATGGGGCGATAGGTCCTAAAATCGACAACAAACTAATAGGGCAAACGTCTTAAAATATCAAAACTAATGGGGATAAACATGAGGAAGAAAGGGGACCATAATAACGGCCCATCTCCCCTTAAGACACTTGTGACTCCCTTCCCGCGTCTTTGTTGAGGTATAACCTTCTTGGCTCGTCTACTTCAACTCTCTTTTTATTATATCTCTTCTCTTTCAGGCCTAAGGAGAAGTATCCCCCCCCCCCCTCTCTCTCTCTCTCTTTTAGTCCTACACGAATCCAAGATATCTGTATTTATCGTAAATACACGAAAATATTGCACACACCCACACTCACACACCCTAAACACACACAAACATCCTAAACACTCGCACCCACACCCACACCCACACCCACACCCACACACTCATCCCCCCCCTCCCCACCCCTCGGAAAAAATCCACACAACACACACACGAACAACCCTCCTGGCACAAGCATGAAAATAACCTGTCACACAAACACCACCTACACACATACAATAATAACTTACACACATAAACACACTTCCCACACAAAAGACAATCATCCCTCCAACACACATATAAAAAAAAAAAACACAAACCCACACACACATCTTAAACACCCACCCACACACATACACGCATACAAACACACACACCCACACCCACACATACAAACATACACACCCACACACTGACCGAGCCAACATCAAAGAGCTGTGGCGGCTGTGGTTAATATCTTAAAGTGTCATAATGAAACCAAGACCAAGGGGGAGGGGGGGGGGGGGGGCCGCTCCTGTAACACTTTGATCTGACGGGGGAGGTGGAGGGGAGAGATCTTGGATGGGTTTTGTGTAGGCCTGTGCATAAAGGGGAGAGAGAGAGAGAGAGAGAGAGAGAGAGAGAGAGAGAGAGAGAGAGAGAGAGAGAGGAGAGAGAGAGAGAGAGAGAGAGAGAGAGAGAGAGAGAGAGAGAGAGAGAGAGAGAGAGAGAGAGAGAGAGAGAGAGAGAGAGAGAGAGAGAGAGAGAGAGAGAGAGAGAGAGAGGCGTTTTTGTTATCCTAAGTGACAAACTAGGAATAAATTGCTAGAAAATAGTAAAGGCAACAACAATCCTCAATAATAATTAAACCAAATATGATAATAACCCAGAAGACTGTTTTACATAATCTGTGACCCAGGCAAAGCAGGCACAGAACTACTTATAGATGAACACATTTACACATAATACTAGGATTGAATCTTTGTAGGTCCATTTTATATCCATTGTTGAATATTGATTTTATAATAAGGTTCACCATTGTTATAATAGTTCACGCTATCAAACTTATATATACAGTAGTCCAAAAAAATCTGAACTTTTCTCTTCACTTTAATACACTGTATAGATAATTAGTATTCTGAACATTGACATTCTTTTAAATTAATCACTTGTACTGTATATTTGTTTTCCAATCGTCGACTCTTGACATGGGATTTGCTTTGCCAATATGTATCATCACATACTTTTTCAAGCTTAATGACAGCTGTTCTTTTTTTTCGTAAACCATTCACCCAGCCCACACAGCCTGTATTTATCTGGAATGTATTCCAAAATTCCTTTATTTTAATTATCTTAATTTTACGTGTTATTATAGTTATATCTGTCAATCACCACTCAAATAAGTCTTGCCCGAGCATACTACGAGCTGTAAATATACAGTATGTGTTACCTCTCTCTCTCTCTCTCTCTCTCTCTCTCTCTCTCTCTCTCTCTCTCTCTCTCTCCACCCCAAACCCATCCCCACCAATAAGAAAAACAAACCCAGCGCATGCTGAGAGAAATGATATAAAAATAATATCCATAAATGCCTGCTCAATAAGAAACAAAATAGACGAACTCAAATGTCTGTTATTAAATGAGAAAGTTGACGTTATTTGTATAACGGAAACACATCTGAACCTTAAAAATAAAGATCTACTTCATGAATATCACATAGAGCCATATAAATGTTTTCATAAAGACCGTAACAATGGAAAACAAAGAGGGGGGGGTTGCAATGTACGTTGCAACCTACTTAAACCCAGTTGAGGTGACCTCTCCCCGAAAGAAATGCAGAAATAGTGTGCGTCAAAATAAATACAAAAAACATGAACTTAAATATCACTACAGCGTACCGACCACCCAGACTAACTGTTGCAGATGATACAATTTTTTATGAAATACTAGAGAAAACCCTTAATTCCGACGAAACAGTTTTACTAGGTGACTATAACCTCCCCCTAATTGACTGGAATACCCTGACCGGAAAAAATGCTGAGTCACGCCTAATGACAAGCTTCATCCAGGACAATTTTTTGACTCAACACGTAAAACAGCCGACGCGAGACAGGAATATATTAGACCTCGTAATCACTACCCAAGAAAATCTATTATCAAACCTGGATGTAGGTGAACATCTGGCAACGTCCGATCATAAAATCTTAAGAATCAACGTTTTATTCAAATATTCCTCAGTAAAAACAACAGGAATGGTTTCGGACTTCAAAAACGCAAATTATGAAGGACTTAAGGAATCGCTATCAAACATACACTCAAACCTCATAAATATAAACGAAGTAAATGAACTATGGGGACATTTTAAGTCTACAACTACAGAAGCGCATAAACAATTTGTACCCATGAAACCAAAACGTAATACGAAATCAAGTATGCCCCCTTGGTACAGTAGAGACATTGGCAAGGCAATAAAGAAAAGGAATCAACTCCACAAACTTGTAAAAAATAACACAAACACTGAAGTAATTAAAAACTTGTACAAAAATAGTAGAAGGGAAGTGAAAAAAATAATTAGGGCGAACACACAAAATTACGAAATGACTATTGCCAGAGAAAGTGCCACAAACCCCAAAAAATTCTACAGTTACGTAAATAAAAATAAACAGATCAAAAGCGGAATCGGACCGCTATAGAGGATGGCCAGTCAATAACAGGTGACACAAACACGGAAAATCTGCCCAACAAATATTTTGGCTCAGTTTTCACAGAAGAAATTATCGATCATACCCTTGAAAATAACACCTCAACTCATGTGATAGGAGATTTTCAAAGATCAATTCACCATCAGTGTTACCGAAGTACAAAGCAAATTGAGTAATTTAAATGTAAAATAAGACCCCGGGACCCGACATGCTCCACCCGAAAATAATTAAGAATGTTAGGACGAAATAGCAAAACCCCTGACACAACTATTTAACTTATCTACTACAGGGGATTGTACCGAGTGATTGGAAAGATGCGAACATTACGCCGATATACAAGAAGGGTAGCAAGGCCAAAGCGAGTAATTACAGACCAATTAGTCTACCTTCAATTGTAGGAAAACTCATGGAAAAAATCCTTAGAGATAAGATAGTAGATTACCTCGAATCAAACAACCTAATCAAAAATAGTCAACACGGCTTGTAGATCAAATAAGTCATGCCTAACAAATTTGATTGAATTTTATAACAAACTATTCACATATAACGACATGACGAAATCACTAGATACAATCTTCTTGGACTTTCAAAAAGCTTTCGACAAGGTGCCTCACCGAAAAACTATTGGCTAAAACTGGAGAGGATAGGTATCCAAAGGTGAAATTCATTCTTGGATAAAAAAATGGCTTACAGACAGAAGACAGAGAGTGGTGATAAATGGAGTGGAATCGGAGTGGGAGCCTGTCACTAGTGGAGTTCCACAGGGTTCAGTCCTTGGACCGGTCCTGTTTCTCATTTACATTAACGATATTGATGTAGGGGTAAACAACACCATTTCCAAATTCGCCGACGATACAAAAATAGGAAATACAGTCCTGAACGAAGATGATAGAAATGCGTTGCAATCTGATTTAAACAAGATATCAGAGTGGTCCGAAAAAAATGCCAGATGCCCTTAAATGTCGATAAATGTCAGGTGCTCAGGTTGGTAGCAGAAATATGAAATACAAATACGAAAATAATGGCAAACAAATAAAAACCGCAACGGGGTAGTAAAAGACCTAGGGGTACTAATATCTGAAAACCTAAAAACTTCCGACCAATGTATAGCAGCTGCAAATAAGGCAAAACATAGCATTGGGCTTTATTAAACGAAAATTTACATATAAACATGAAAACGTAATAGTGCCACTGTTCAAAAGTATGGTGAGGCCCCACCTTGAATATGGTGTGCAGTTCTGGTCACCTTATCTGATCAAGGACATTGTAAGACTCGAGTCAGTACAGCGGTAGAGCGACGAAGATGATACCCTCATTAAGAAATAAAATATATGAAGAAAGACTTAAACGATTGAACCTGTTCTCATTAAAAAAGAGGAGGTTGAGGGGTCATCTTATTGAGTGCTTTAAGATACTAAAAGGTTTCGACGAAGATGATGTAATTGCACTATTCACATTACACAATACTAATCATTCTCGCGGAAATGGAATGAAATTAAAACAAAAACCAAAAAGACAAACCTAGATGTCACAAAGAGTTTCTTCACCTAACAGTGTGGGCGACAGAGTGGAATAAACTACCAGCGAGAGTGGGTGGAGAGCGACCACAATAAACGCTTTCAAGGGAAGGCTTGACCTCTATCTGCAGAGGGCTGGGGTGATATGAAAAAAAAAAAAAAAGTATGTGTATGTGTGTGCACTGTACAGTATGTATATATATACTGTATATATAATTATATATGTATGTGTATATGTGTGTGGTGTGTGTGTGTATATGTATGTACCGGTGTATATATGTGTATATGTATGTATGTGTATATGTATGTGTATATTATATATTATATATATGTATATGTGTATATATATATGTATGTGTATGTGTGTATGTGTATATATGCATATATGCATATATAGTTTGTAAGGCCAGACTGCCTAGTAAGGACCTTGAGGTCTGTGTGGTCTGTGTATCTATGTAGCTCTATGTAGCTCTCTCTCTCTCTCTCCCTTGCGTGTTGCATATAAACATTTCATATTTATTTTGGCTTCCACATGCATGCGTGTCATATTTTACATATCGTCCCTCCCAATCTCTCCTCCACTTTGTAAGAGAGAGAGAGAGAGAGAATGAAAGAAAGAATGAAGGAGGGAGGGAAAGAAAGCAAGAGTGAAGGAGATAATAATTGGTATATATATATATATATATATATATATATATATATATATATAAATAGAGAGAGAGAGAGAGAGTACAAAGGAGTACAAAGGAAATCAAGCAACAATAGGTCTATAGTGACCCCTCTAGGCTGCTTGTCCTCCAAAATACTGTGGATCAAGTGTCCAAACAGTGGTTTGGAATGGGTAAGGGAAATTGGAAAGGGAACTACTTCCCTGGAACTAATGTCCGTGGCAAGATTAGGAAATTAGTAGGGGACAGATGGATTAATTAGTAACATAAACAGTTATAAGGGTCTTTCGTATATCTGGGGAAAAAGAGTAACGTCTTAGTAATATACTGTATATACGCAATAATCCTTGATGAATCTGAGGGTGGAATAAAATAAAGTTATTAATTTACAGAGAGAGTGGGAGAGAGAATGCGGGGGGAGGGGGGTGGCAAGGACAGTGTTGAATAATATTTTAAAACATGGAGGAATCCGGCTAGAGCACCCCATAAAACCGACCACCGGGAGCGTTGGCTACTGACTGACTGACCGCTAATTAATGATGAATGGTGTGTCTGAGGGAGTGAGCGAGTGCTTGGCCACCAGCTGTTTATTTTATACAACAACCACACAATCCTTCAGCCTTACTTGGATAATGCATATAGATTGTTTATGTCTCACGTCTAAAAATGTATGCAAAGTGTGTTTAGGCAGTTCGCAACTTAAATCAGGAACTGTTTTTTTTTAAAGTAATGTCATATCTCTCTCTCTCTCTCTCTATATATATATATATATATATATATATATATATATATATATATATATATTTGACTAGATTTGTATTGATATTGATAGTGATCTTGGAATGTAGTCAAGCAATACCTGCCCATCATAAAACTATTGCATTATTGATCATGGTGCTAGGTATATTCCCAGCACGTGCAGATGTTGTTGTTGTTGTTGTTGTTGTTGTTGATGTGGTGGCGGTGGGGAGGAGGAAGTATCAGCTGGTGGGATTGAACGCATATTTTTTTTTTTTTTTTTTCCTAGCTATAAGTAACACCTCGTTTTTAACATTAATCATCAATTACAACCCCCAATGCACTTGAATAAACTTATGAAAGCATATGGTCCTCCCGGGATTCGAACTCGAATCACCACACCCAGAACAAAAGCACCTAAACCATTATCATTAGACGAGTATACTCTCTTATCTTTAGAAAGTATTAATGATAGTCGACGAATTAATGAAGATATAATATATCTATCTGATTTGTAGACGTCCTTCCTAAGCTGCATGAAATTGTCTATTAATAGCCAGACTATAAGGAATAACGGGGTCACCTGTGCGAAAGTGGTTAAGGGGGTAGTGCTTGGTTTTTGATCTATGCATTTATTAATTTATTTATTTTTGAGTTTCCTCGCTAGACCTCCATCAAGCTTAAATAGCACCCCCCAGACCCCCATTCAAGATAAATTTACACATTTTTCGGTAGAAAAAATTCCCGGCCAAAGGCCGGCTCCTTCTAAAATTACAGGCTCGCTATCGCACACCAGGAAATAATCGACACCTAAATAGCACAAAAGGTCGAAATGGGGCGAAAAGTCTGATGATCGACAAACTAACGGCACGAAAATCTTAAAACCTCAAAACTAATACGCTAAACATGAGGGAGAAGGAGGTCCATAAAAAGCGAGTACTACCCTCCTTACGTCTGGTTTACACGAGCGTTTACTCCCGCAAAACTGTTTTTCCACAATTCCGATCAACGCTTCTGAGAGAGAATCTTATAATAAAGCCAGACTATAAGGAAGTGAGTGAATGTGTGTTTTGGCTGTGTGTGTTCGTTGTTTTATGTTGTGTTTTGTGTTTTCCCTGTTCTTGCTCTGTCTTGAGTCGGCCACCCCCCCCCCCCCCATAAAAAATGAAAACAAGGAAAAAAAAAGAAAAAAACATGAAAAGTGGGGATTGGGCCTGGGTAGATAGATAGATAGATAGATAGATAGATATATAGATAGATAAGGAATAATTATGGCGTCACCCGTACTGAAGTAGTTAAGGGGGTAGTACTCGTTTTTTCTGGACCCCCTTCTCCCTCATGTTTAGCATATTAGTTTTGAGGTTTAAAGACGCTCGTTCCGTTAGTTTGGCGATTTGTATATCTTTAGCTCCATTTTGTTGACAAATTTTAAGACCTATCGTGCCATCGATTTTTTCCTGGCGAGCGATAGCGAGCCTGTAATTATAAAAGGAACCAGCCTTCGGCCGGGACATTTTTCTACCAAACAATGTACAAATTTATCTTGAGAGGGTGTCTAGGGGGTGTTTGTCTAAGTTTGAGGGAGGTCTAGCGAGGAAACTAAAAATTAAATGAATAAATTAATTAATAGACCAAAAAAACCAGCCACAACTGTTTTACACAATTCTGATCAACGTTTCTGAGATATAATTGTATAATAATTTCTTCACTCTTGATAATCAATACCTTCAGTCTAGTCGCTTATATGAGTTCAAGACAGTCTCAAAATGGTGCCAGAAAAAAAAGGAAATGATCGAAAGTTGTGAGGAAAAGCGGTCATGTACAGTCTCGCTAATAAGTCATGGTCCAGCTGTCATTACGTTTGGCTCGCTCTGTGCTGTATTAATGTCTGTCAAATGTTGAATAGGGTGGGTAAGTGTAGGACCATGATTGTATATCTCATTCGATATGAAGAAATGAATCTTCGATATTGGTGATACCAATTATTGATCGAAACATACTTGGTGCCGAGATTTCACTTATTAGGCCGACTGTACACTGGACCAAGAAACAATACTTTACACTAACGCTCTAAACATTCTGGAAGTGGGGCCAAATCTTATGATAATACCTCACAGACGTATGTTTCACCCGATTCATTCCGTTCACACTTTATTATTTTACAGCTCACCAGTGTCAAGATTGTTTCTTGGTCGAGTGTACCTCTGACTGTCTCGGCTACTGTGTTCCCCCCCCCCCCTTCTCATGGTGTTCGGATCACTGCAGGATCTCGTTTTATCTCTCGGTGAACCAGGATCTTAAGGGGTTAGTGCTTGGTGTTTGGTCTATATATTTATTTATTAATTTATTTTTGGGTTTCCTCGCTAGACCTCCATCAAGCTTAGAAAAACACCCCCTAGACCCCCTTTTAAGATAAATTTGTACATTTTCGGTAGAAAAATTTCCCGGCCCAAGGCCGGTTCCGTTTAAAATTAAAGGCTCGCTATCGCTCGCCAGGAAAAAACCCGACACCTAAAGAACACGAAAGGTCTTAATATTGACAACAACACGAGGCGAAAGGTCTCAAAATCGCCAAACTAATGGAACGAACGTCTAAAAACCTCAAAGGTATCCATAAAAAGCGACTACTACTCCTTTAATGTGGCGGCTGGCATGTGGCGAAGTTAGAAGACCGGATTTGATAAAAAAAAAAAATGACCGACCCATTTTTCATTGCAATGTTAGTGGGTTTCTAATTTTGTCCTGTTATTAGCAACAAATCATAAGGTATAGCTTATTATAGGAGGCCGATTTCGTTTAAGGGGGGATGAATGTATTTAAGGGGGGGATGAATGTATTTAAGGGGGGGATGAATGTATTTAAGGGGGGATGAATGTATTTAAAGGGGGATGAATGTATTTAAAGGGGGATGAATGTATTTATTTGCTATTTTTTTTTTTTTTTTTTTTAGTTTCTTCCCTACTCCTCCATCAAGCTTTACCCCCCCCCCCCCCCACCCCCTTCAAGATAAATTTGTACATTTTTCGATAGCAAAATGTCCTGGCCGAAGGCCGATTCCTCTTATAGTACAGGCTCGCTATCGCTCGCCAGGAAAAAATCGACACCTAAATGACGCGAAAAGTCTTAAAATTTACACAAAAATGGGGCGAAAGGTCTTTAAACCGCCAAACTCATTGGCCGAACATCTTAAAATCTAAAAGACTAAGGCAGTTAAACATGAGGGAGAAGGGGGACCAGAAGAACGACCCATCTCCCCTTATAACTCTAATTCAGAAGCGTCCACACCAGAAATGGAGAAACTATTGACCAAGACAAGTTAATTTTTGTTCTCCCCCTGCCGTGTCTAGACCGACTGAACTGAAGAACAGGCTGCTCTCCATTTTTTTTTTTTTTTTTTTTTTTAAGAGACAATGAACGGAGGAAGGAAAAACACAGATAAAACAAAAAGGTCCATGTGCCTAAAGGCATCCTCCATTCATAAAAAGTTTGTAACAACCTTTTAAACTTTTGTTGTAATTTGTGGAAAGCAACTCGAGGGAAGTGAATTCAAGAGTAGTAGTTCTAGGGACAAATGAATTTTGAAAGTGGAAGTTCTGCATTGGGGAGGAGAAAGTGTAAATTCATGGGCGCTCTCAGCTGCCCTAGTTCTACGGGGAAAGATGTGGAGAGGCGGCACAATTGAAGCAAGTTCCTCAGAACAATTGCTGTGAAAATATCTGTAGAATAATGCAAGGGATGCAACGTTTCTTGGATAATGTAGGAAGGTCCTGTGTGATGCAGGTTATTGATTAATTAATAGCTATTTATTTTGTCCAACTGCCTCAATGCAACCACTCCACTTCCACTCCACAGAGGTGAACAGTAATCCATCTGAGAACGCACATGACTTTTATATATTACGGCCAACTGCTCGTCAGTGAAGAATTCTCGAACTCTGTACAGGAGTCCCAGTTTTTTAGAGGCATTCTTAGCAATGCTTCTAACATAATGTGTCCAGCTCAAGTTAGTAGTTAATGTTACACCGATAATGTCAATACTAGGGGAAGTGGGAATATTTACATCATTAAAAAATATATGGGAGTCAGTGAGATTCTGTCGGTTAGAAAATTGAATGTACTTGGTTTTCTGTGCATTAAAGGAAACTAGATTCTTTTGTCCCCATTCATTAATTCTAGAAAGGTCCTGGTTCAGAGAAATTGCAGTGTTTATTTTTGAATTTATAAGATCGGGTTGGGTGAAAGAATTGGTAAATGTGAAGGAACTGTGGAGTGTTGAGTCATCTGCGTAGGAATGTATTGGATTATGAGTGGTAGATATGAGATCATTGATATGAATGAGGAACAGAGTTGGGGCCAAAACTGATCCCTGGGGAACACCAGCATTTATTGAGTGAAATTGAGAATAAAGGCCATCTACCATTACACATATTTTTCTGTCATGAAGATAAGAAGAAATTAGTGGAACTAATGATGCAAGGCCGTAGTGTGACATCTTCGACAATAAGGATTGATGCCAGACTCTATCAAATGCCTTTGATATATCCAGTGCTATTGTATGTGTTTCACCATGTTGGTCTGTAGCTTGGTTGATTTGATGCGTAAGAAGGCAAAGAATGTCTGCAGTTGATCGACATCGTCTAAAACCATATTGCCTATCAATGATTAATTTATTATTCTCAAGATGCTTAATTATGTGTACTAATGAAGGTGGTCAGGATATTGATGATCAGGACCAGGGGCAAGGTGGGATGGTGCTGTAACATTACCTCCATCTCCCTCATATACAGTCGGAAAACTTGGCACAGTCTTCCTATTTTATTGAACTCGCGCGATACGTAAAACAAACAAAAAATCGATCACCTGAAAACTTACTTATTTTTCAAGTAAACAGTGTTTTTATTCATATTAGTTATATTACATTTTATTTTATATATATAATTTAGATATTTATTTTATTTTTTCCATGTGGATGAGGGAGACAAAAGACAAAACTGCCTGTGACGAGTGCCTCCCCCAGAGTTGAAAGAGTGACAGGGCCAAAATCAAGGAACGTTCGAGCCAAAATGTCTGGACACACAGAGTTTGAAGCAATTTAAGTCACAGGATGAGGGAAAGATGGATTCAGGGAGAGAGTTCCAGAGCTCAGCTGTTGAATAGTACTCGCTAATTCCTATTCTAAAGGGAGAATTGAATCCCAGTGGATTTATTGGGACGCATCTCTCTCACTCTTCTATCGCTATTACAACAACCAGTGTTTTTCAGAGCTCTGTCAGTGCATAGCCCCTCCCTTGCAGCGAGTGCGAGGCACCTGCCTTTAATCACAGTCCCACTTCTATTTTGTCAAACTCTCTATTCCAAGAATTAGCAAATTTTCTAAGTCTTTCTTCTATTTAACTAGTGAACTCTAGAACTCTCTCCCTTAATTAATCTTTCTTTCATCCTATGACCTAGACTGCTTTAAGCTTCGTGTGTCCAGGCATTTTTACCCCAACGTCCCTTGAATTTGACTAGCTGTCACTCTTTTGGCTCTGAGGGAGACAGTAGTTACAGGCAGCCTGTCTGTTATATCTTTCACACACATAAGACAAAATGTAACATGCAGTACTCCTGTATCGAGGGCAACAAGGGTATTTATAGGCTATGTTTGTAGGCTTATGGCAAATACTGAAACAAATACTGAAACAAAATACTGTACTGAAACAAATACTGAAACAAATACTGAAACAAATACTGAAACAAATACTGAAACAAAATACTGTGCATATAATAGTGTACATCTATTATGACCTTTGGGTGTACAGGAGGTAGCTAGGTGTCCAGTCTCGGTTTACTGAAGGGTCTCTACTGTAAATCGACTGCTTCAGCCGCCTGGTAGGAATTAGAGCTTCATTATTGATTGGTTCTGGGCAAATTGTCCGAGATATCATACTTTGTGTTGTCCAGTTGAGCTAAGAAAATCGCCGTGGCTATTATAGACAGATGTATTTGGAACACTCTTCACTCACTGACTTATCGGGGAAAATCCTATATCTTCTATTGTGTAGGCAATTTGAACTCTGCCCTAGATATTCCAATTGTATTCGCATGAAAACAGAATATAAAAGTATTCAATTATCATATATGTGTGTACAGTCATTTATATAAACTCGTGGACCCCCCAGGTTTGTCTATGCTATTATAACTACCTGGATAGACTTCTTGAATGGAACTTTCATTACAATAAATACTGTATAAAGTTTTGTAGTTGATGTATAGAACATTATATTCATAAACTAATTTCCAGATATGTACAGTCGCGCTAATAAGTCATGTCTCGGCACCAAGTATGTTTTGATCAATAATTGGTATCAGCAATATTTACACATGATTTATTCTTTTTGAGTGAGATATACAACCATGTTCCTTCACTTACCCACCCTATTCATCATCTGACAGACATTAATACAGCACAGAGCAAGCCGAACGTAATGACAGCTGAGACATGACTTATTAGCGCGACCGTACTTCCATAATTAATAATAGGTAAGGTCCTCGAATTTTTAAGAATGAATGTACCCTTTATATTGTGTGTATGTTGAAGTGAACTATAATTAGGCCAAACATCTTGACCAATAACCTCTTTAACTCAATAACGACTCGACTAATCGAGCTAATATTTCTACCATTTGGGAAGGGACAGCCAGGAAATAGGTGTGGGCATTTAAAATTAATTTGATCTAGCCAGTTTTTAGTTAGATAAACATATTATAAGATATGATATTTATGTAACATCTTCTGGTGTGTGTGTGTGTTATTCACTCACTTGTTCGTCAAGGGGAATCCACGCAATGCGAGCTAAGGTAATTATTATCGCGCCTCCTTAACTGGGAATGTATTGCGTGAAATGCATGTTAAGTGTTTATGTATCGTTGGAATGGCTGTGGATGTGTGTGTAGTCTGTATTTTAGCCAATTGGCGACATTTTGGAAACGAAGGCTTAGGGTTAATCTGTACGGTACCATTCTCACTACGGTACCAGTCTCACCCGAAGGCTTAGGTTGAGCAGTACGATACCCATCTCACCTTGTAACCGATCACCAACCCCAGATGGGACGTCACAACTTCGTCCACTTATACCAGGTTCCTATTTATACTGCTAGGTGAACAGAGGCTACACCGTTAGGAGACTTGCCCAAATGTCTCTTCCCCGCCCGGGTCTCGAACCCAGGACCTTCCGGTTGTGAGCCAGACGCGCTATCAGTTACGCCACGGGTGTGTGTGTCTGTGCGCTCTTCATATTCTCCTACTCAACCTAGCCCCACTTTAAATATGTAGTATTTCACCTTTTCCTCCTACGCCTCCCAACCCTTCCCTCTTTCCTCAGCTAAAGTGCAGGTTTGCTCGGCCACCAATTACACATTATGCAGTAGTTTCCCTTCCCAATATATTAGGGTAGAGTAAGACATACATCACAATCCTCCTCTGGTTGGCGTTCTTGGTACATATTTTTCCCACCGAGTTTGTGCAGTTGATTCCTATAGAGAGCATTACTGTTTATAATCTCTACTGTATTATACACACACAATTATTAATACTCTCATGTTCTTTGCCCTTTTTGACTGCAAACATTTTAATTGATAGAAAATTAAATATGACTTCAGGGGAGGCAGTTGGTTTCTCGGGACCTCCTTCTCCCTCATGTTTAACCCCATTAGTTATGAGATTTTAAGACAATCACTCATTTAGTTTGGCGTTTTTCAGACATGTTGTCCCATTTCTTTGCCAATATAAAGACCTTTGGTGCCATTTAGGTGTCGATTTTTTTTCCTGGCGAGCGATAGCGAGCCTGTATTTTAAGAGGAATCGGCCTTCGGCCGGGATATTTTTCCACCGAATAATGTACATATTAATATAGAGGGTGTTTTTTTTTAAGCTTTAAAGATGCTTAGAAAGCAAACTAAACCCCCTCCTTAAACCATTGAGCCGAACCAGTAAATTATGCTGCACAACACCGTCTGGGCTCCCTTAAACTACAGTAGGTTGTTGTTGTTGTTGCTGTTCCCCAAGCTACCTGGCCGAACAGCCCCAAGGCCCCGAGCAAGGCCAAGGCCATAACTGAGCGCCCCCACAGAACCCTCCCTGCCGACCACAATAAAGCCTCGGTGACCTAAGCCACTCCATGGCGGGGAGCTGAGGAGGGTGAGGAAACGCTCGGGAAACCAATACCCCACCCAGGGCCCTGTGCCCCTCAGCAATTATGAAGAGAAAGTTGAGGGGCAAAGGAAAAATGTGACGCTTTGGCTTCCAATCTTGGTAAATTGGGAGGTCAATCCACGGAAGAGACGCCGTCACTTGAGATCTAGAAAATATATAAGTAAAAGGAACAGTCAGAGTAAGCTATGGGTATGGCAGAGATCGCTCAGTTCTCACTCTGATAGACCGGCCCATCACCACATGACTAGAACCCAATCCTCTCAGCAACAGCTAGGAAAGGCCCTAGAAAGCCGCCTTTGGCGGGGGGATAGCTCCCCTATTTCAACCACTTTTGGGGTTGGGCACCTGCCCAACCATGGTTATGGTAAGATACTGATATCCATGATGCCAATTGAACAGCTACGTGTTGCCCCATGTTGGTAGAGTAAACAATCACCATCCCGGCCTCACTTTGCATGTCAGTCAGCGGTGGGGCGATACGCTTGATTTATAGCCCTTAAGGGGGGATTGCCCGGTTTTCTGGACCACTTTCTCCCTCATGTTTAGCCCCATTAGTTTTCAGATGTTAAGATGTTTGCCCCATTAGTTAGTCGATTTTAAGACCTTTCGCCCCATTTCTTCGTCAATATTTAGACTTTTAGTGCTATTTAGGTGTCGATTTTTATAGCGAGCCTGTAATGTTGGAAGAACTGGCCTTCGGCCGGGACATTTTTCTACCGAAAAATGTACAAATGAATCTAGAAGGGGGATCTAATGGATGTTTTATTTAAATTTGATGGAGGTCTAGGGAGGAAACTAGAAAACTAATGAATACATGCAAAAATTGGCCAAAAATTGAACTATCCCCCCTTAAATGTAATATATTAGCAGGAGTAAAGGCAACATTACTCCAACACTCTCTCCAGCATTTTTCTCGGGAAATTTGATCTGCCAGTACCTAGCTTCAGTCTCACTGCCGATACCTGTGGAAAATAAAAGCTGCTCGTCGAAAATTACCAGATGAAACACATTAGCTTGTGAGGTCTACAATTACAGAGGATGGTCATTGTATAACTCTGATCTATTTCATCCGTATATAACTAATAGATGAATGTACTGTATATATCAAATAATGCATTGGGTAATTTTTATATATCTGTAGATGAGAAGCCTTTATTGATATATATACTTTAGCAGAATATCGGAGCAGTACACGTATGATGTTATCTTAGAAGCAAGTCAGAGGAGAAGTGTTGATGCCGTGTGTACAGTTACCCACATCAATGTTTATCCACTCCACGATTTTATCACTGGAAGTTAATATTTTGTGACTGGCTTACGAGACAAAATTGCTATGCATTTGATCAAATCAAATAACTGGGATACCAAACTACTGTACATTTGTGATTCAAACTTACTATTTCCATACATAAAATCACTGAGTGTGTGCACAAACATACTGACACCCTAGAATGCTGCCCTAACCTGTTTTAAACAAAAACTGTGACTCTGGATCGCTGGAACGCATTTTTGTTTTGTTCGGTCATGTGTGGGTCAGGGGGGGTTACGGGAGGGAATGTGGGGGAGGGAAGGGGGTGGATGGGGATAGTATGGGTGGGGGGAGTTCAGAGGTCACAGGGCAAGGAGAGGGGAGGGGAGGGAGCAAGCACAACATGGGGGTAATGATGGCCAAGTATGCTGGATGGCTGGTAATGTGAGCTGTGCTGAATGCTAAATATTCTCACCTGATCGTTGACAAATTATAATCGTATGCGCTCAGACTCATTCTTGTCATTTCCAGTACATTGACACTTAACCCTTTGAAGATTATGACGCATTTTGAGTTTATTCTGGCTAGCATTTGGCAATTTTATCCAGCTTAATCCGGGTGGATGGGACTCGTTCGCCTTGGTCGGCAACCAATCTAGGAGAGACAACCTTATAAAAATCCGGGTGGATGGGACTCGTCAGCCTTGGTCGGCAACCTGTCTAGGGGAGTGAATATGATACAAATCGGTACTGCTTACATAAGGTTAAAATAGGTTAGTGGATGGACTAGCCGAACACCACTGTAGAGAGATAGTGCTAAAAAGATACATAGAGGGCCTCGGGGTCGGACGGGTAATAAATCGAGTGGTCAATCCTGTAAGTTCTTCAGTAAACTGGCATGGATTGTCCCTCTTACAGGGGATAGGTCCACTTGGGGGCCTTCTGTATATGGCCACCCTCATTAAGGGGAGTAAGGCGCCCGGCAATAGATAGATAGACCCAGCTTAAAAGAATTTGTTAGACTTCATAATTCTATCTCAATTAACTCTCTGACTTTCATATACCCTTCTAATCTGAAAACATCATCTAATTATAGCCAGAAATGTAAACAGAAATGCGTATCCAGATCTTCAAAGGGTTAATGAATCGTCTTCAAAAACTCCGAAAACAATACTGGGGTCCACGTTTCCAGCTGGTGGTTTGTAGACTTGTGTGCAGAGAGGGGAGGTTATTCGATTTTCTATTGTTAGTGTCTTATTATTTTATACAGTATATATGTTCTAAGCTCTATCAAGCTTAAATAAACACCCCTAAGGCCACCTTCAATATATATTTGTACATTTTTTCCCTACTAAATTGGATATACAATATATATATATATATATATGTATATATATATATATATATATATATATATATATATATATATATATATATATATATATGTATATGAGAGAGAATAAAACAATATAAACAAATACAATATGTTGATCGGAAATTGCTAGATATTGGGCTCGTGTGGCTCTGGCTTCTCCACAGCACACACTAGCAGGCCCTTAAGTATGGCAGTTGTTTGCTGGGGTAAGGCTAAAGAATCACCATGTCAATAAAAAGCCATCTACACCACATGGTTACCTCAATAAATAGTAAGACACAATATACATAGAGAGACTGACTAGCCACAATGCTAGTCTTCAGTTCTTCGTTGGTAATTATTGTAACTATAAATCCGATGATAGCTTCTTGTTTTCTCCGTTGCTGCTTCCAGAGTGGTTTATTCAGCTTCAAAAGAACCTCTGTGAGTAAGCCGTAAGCATAAAATATAATAATTCGACTAATGTTTGTATTGCCTTCTAGCTACCGCCAATTGATTATATATTTCTTTAGAGATCATAAATAAATAATCATATCCCACAATAGAGAATTAAATGGTGCCAAACAAAAGGACATATTGATAGACTTTGTGCAATATAGGTAGGCCAGAAATCATAACCATTAATTTCTGTAACTACAAAAGGGCTTGAGCAAATGGGTTGTAATTTCCTACACCAATTCCCTGGCTAACTCTTCGCAAATGGTAGAAATAATAACTCTACTAGTCCTTTTTAGTTACAAAGGTTAGGAGTCACGATTTCTAGCCTATCTATAGTGAATGAACTATAGGTATTCACTAAAACTCTATTCACTAAAACTAGCCCAGATATCACTGACCCGAAGTTCTTGTATATATTTCTGGCCTATCTATTATGAATTAACTATAGGCATTCACAATCAAAACCCACTATTCACCATGACTAGGCCAGATATCACTAACCCAAAATCTTGTAAATATTTCTGGCCTACCTGTAATTAACATGATATAGTTGAAGTTACGGTACAACACCAACTGTATCTTTGCTGGACCAATAACCAAGTCATGATCCACAAACTCTTTCCACAAGTAAAAAGTGGCGGTGGAGCAAATAGTTGGAGAGCTGTTGAGGTGTGGACAGAAGACCCCGCTCACCGCCGCCCCACATATTTGTATACCAGGAGAATAGGCGCGCTCAAAGATTCCAATATTACCCTCCATATATGGCTTGATATAATATGGCAAAGGTAATTTTCTATCAAAGAACACTATTGATTTCAAAGTGAAATATTGGAAAGTAGTTAATCTATGATATGGAATAAATAAGTAATAATAAAAGGCAAATAAAAACATAGCGTGTTGTTGTTGGACTCCCCTTGACCTCTGACCCATTGACCGGTGGGATGAGTGGGTGGAGAGAGCAAAAATAGAGGCTGTATAGTCAATTCGGTTTCTCCTGGAGGGAAGTTTAAGCCCTTGCCATTTGATTTCTTGATAATTAAAGACAAAACATGAACCTATGTTTCCGTATCTTATGAATGCTACTTTTTCCTGATCAACAACATACTTCATAACTTAATTATCGTAACAACTCAGTAAGTTGCAGTAACCAAGTTCGGGACATGACAATTTGCCGTCAGTTAGAATAAAAAGAGACTATATAGTTGGTTTATGTCCAGCTGATGACAAGTTGAATCCTTTAACAGCTGATTTATCGATACTTAATGAACAAATCTGAAACTACTACGTCTCTGCATCATCTCATTGCCAAGTTTTCATAATCAGCAACATATTATCTTCGTAATAACCTAGTAATAAAGATGAAGATATGGCAATTTACCATCAACTGGAAAAATAGACTATAGTGGAGGAGGTTTTTGCTCTTCGGTAGCAGAAGGACCTCAAGAACTGGATGGTAGGAAGGAGGCTTTTTAATGCTATAATAAAAATGGCTATAGAGAAAGACGACAGCATAGAAAGAAAACAAGAACTGATCATTATCATGCTAATTGAATTAACAAATACATTTACAACCGCAGTTTTCAATGCAAGTAAGAGCCTGGTAAAGGAAGAACTCAACTCCCAGACATCAAGATAAATAGCTAAGGACAGAGGAGGGACGACACTCCACCAGAACCGATGACACTGAAGACAAACAGACTGGTCACATAAGGTCACTGGGCTTGTGGGAGGGTACTCAACCTTCCTTATTTACCTCACTTCTTCCCCAGAGCTCGTATTGCTTTTCCTACTCGATTTTTTTTTTCCGTTTCGTCTGCTCCTTCCACATCCTGGTTCAAAAGCTAGTAGACAACATTGATTAAATATTTTTTTAAGCTGCATGACCAAGACGTATAGAGTATAAAAAGAACTGTTAGGAAACAACTGAAAGCTGACATGACACTGTGGGTTGTCACGAATTATCATAGTTTCTGTCAATATGAGTGTCACTAAGGTTTTGAATCCATGTGTACCTTGACCCTCTCACCTCTGGTCTCTGACATCCCCTCATCCCTCCCTTTCTCTGCTTCACCATTAATATAAACAAACATCTTATAACTTTTTCCTTCTTCCACCGGTCCCTCAGCACCCACTCTCTTCACCGATGACTGACGGTGAAGGAGGTGAGGATCGCCCTTGAGATGTGTGGACATAATATGTGGGAGTCATTCAACCCTCAGTCCACCATCTGCTGCGCACAAGTCCCCCCCTCCTGAGGCAGTGTCAGCTTTACAGAATTAATATTCGTAATCAGTAACCTGCAAGGAAATTCAATATTCCCAGAACATGGATAACTACACCGAGAGGTATTCGAGCATATTATACTATACTAAATAGTATGGCTTATGTTAGAGAAATGACCAGAAGCCTGTGAAATAGGTATCTGGTGAATATTTTAAGCATATGTAAAAATGTCTTCTACTCTTGCATTTATTTTATTAAATATATAACTTCTATAGACAGCATATTTGGTAAAACAGATTTAAAAGCTACCTAGTGGGCAAATACGCCTAGAAGCCACCCGATAAATGGTTCTTTAATATTGCTCGTCGTCAACCTAGCTTCTACTGGATGGATAGTTCTTCATATCCCTTTCTATTCTTGGTATCTTATTTTCCTTTTCAACTATCTTTTTTACATATATTCTTCACGTCCCATTTGCTCTACACCTTGACCCACTTCTCTTATTATCTTCCATTTTCTTTCCACTTTTCTATTTCATGTGTCTGTCAATACCTTATTTACTACTTCATCACACTCCTCTCATCTTATTTTAGTTTTGTATTCACATTTTTCATTTACCTATCCATCTTCTTCTTTTCCATGATCTCTGTATTGCCCTCTTTCGCATATTTTCTATTGCACTTCGTTTTCTTTCTTCCATGCCTTGCCCACCTCCCCATTTTTGCTTACCATTTTCCCTATCAGTCTCCCCTTTTTTTCTTCCGTTTTCAATCCCATATCCCCATTTTCTTTCACCTCCCAATTTGTTTTACCATAATCCCTTTCAGTCTCCCCTTTTCTTCCATTTTCACTCCCATATCCCCATTTTCTTTCCCCTGTCACCACCCAACCTTCTTTCTTCTACATTTGTTCTATTTGTGATTTTGGTTTCATCCCATTTTACTCACCATCTCTACTTCGTTCTTCATTCTCTCACCTATCTTTATGTACTTATCTACATCTCTCATTCCTGGTCAGAGTTTATGGCCACGATTATGTCTTGAGAAAGGGGAAGATGCGGAGGAAGGAAATAGATATATAGATAGATTGATTGATTGATTGATTGAAGAGAGCGAGAGAGAGAGAGAGAGAGAGAGAGAGAGAGAGAGAGAGAGAGAGAGAGAGAGAGAGAGAGACAGAGAAAGAGAGAGAGAGAGAGAGAGTGAGATTGAGAGCGAAAGAAAAGAAAGAGAGAAAATATATATACAGGTATATTTAATTATTGAATAAACTGAAATTGGATGTGTGATTGATAATTACGGGTGTTGAGACAAGGTGGTGTGGAGGTAAACTGTCACGCTGCTGGAACTTTATTTACCACACATTTTTGGTAACCTATTATAGGTCGTTCTCCCACGACCATTACACCCGGTATTTTGACAGTGTTTATTGTCCACTGTTGTTTACAATCTGTCTGTTAAAATCGTTGTGGTTTTGTACAACAATTCTTACCAGTTTCATTTGAGAAAACACTAAATAGATATCTTAATATGAGGAAATGTTACGAAGAATTGAAGTCATTATATATATATATATATATATATTTATATTAAACGTGATATTCTAGTTTATATTATAAGAAACTCGTTTTTATTACGGTTGCCATGTTACCGTATGCCTGACGTTATCAAACATAATAAACACAAAGCAGAGCATATCTACTAAATCATTTTGGTCACAGATAAAGCTTTACCAAAACCACCACCACAGGACCGACATAACTGTTCTACACTGACTTGAAGAAGGCTATTATGTCAATGAAGTGGTCCTCCTCTTGTGGAGTTTATATTAAGGGGGTGACCTGTGTTTTGTTATTTCTGTCCTCTTCTCTCTTTCTCTGGCTTGTATCCATTCGGCCCCATTCAGCCAACTATTTTAAGACGTTTATCCCCATCTAGGTGTCGATTTCTTCCTGGCGAGCGATAGCGAGCCAGCATTGTATGAAGAAATCCGGCTTCGCCGGAGACATTTTTCTATCGAAAAATATACAAATTTAGCCTGCTGTCAAACAAAAATAATAAATATGCTGGCTCGCTACCGCTCACCAGTAAAAAATTGACACCTGGATAGGGATAAACGTCTTAAAACAGAAGGCTGAATGGGGCCAAATGGATACAAGCCAGAGAAAGATAGAAAAGGACAGAACAAACACAGGTCACCCCCCCCCCCCTTAAGGGATCTGTAACCTTTATTTTTTTATTTTTTTTTATTTGTTGTCTTAAGGGGAGATTTCGACCTGGAGGATTTTTTTCTGGACCCCTTTCTCCCTCATGTTTAGCCCCATTGCTTTTGAGATTTTAAGACGTTCGCCCTAATAGTTTTGACATTTTAAGACATGTTGCCCCATTTATGTCAATTTTAAGACCTTTCGTGCCATTAAGGTGTCGATTTTTTCCTGGCGAGCGATAGCGAGCCTGTAATTTAAGAGCAACCGGCCTCCGGCCGGGACATTTTTCTACCGAAAAATTTACAAATTTAACTTGAAAGAGGGTCTAGGGGGTGTAATTTTCAGCTTGATGAAAACGTAGGGAACAAACTAAATACCTCCCCTTAAGCTAACGAGAAATTGACTCATCCCCAGCTTACGGGGATTGACTCATCCCCAGCTTACGGGGATTGACTCATCCCCAGCTTACGGGGATTGACTCATCCCCAGCTTACGGGGATTGACTCATCCCCAGCTTACGGGGATTGACTCATCCCCAGCTTACGGGGATTGACTCATCCCCAGCTTACGGGGACTTTTTTTTAACTCGATAGAGTTCTAGGTTACTCCCCCTTGACCCCTTTCAAGATAAATTTGTATATTTTTGGGTAGAAAACTGTCCCGGCCGAAGGCCGGTTCCCCATAAATTACAGGCTCGCTATCGCTCGCCAGGAAAAAATCGACACCTAAATGGCACGAATGGTCTTAAAATTGACAGAAATGGGGCGAGGGTTCTTAAAATCGCCAAACTAATGGGGCAAGCGTCTTTAAATCTCACAAGCAATGGGGCTAAACATGAGGGAGAAAGGGGTTAAGAAAATAATCCCTCAAGTGGAAATCCCCCCTTAATTTGCTCTCAGCTTACATATAATAACACGCGCTATATTTATATAACACGCGCTATATTTATATAACACGCGCTATATTTATATAACACGCGCTATATTTATATAACACGCGCTATATTTATATAACACGCGCTATATTTAGAAGTCTTGCTTTATATTCTAAAGTAGTGAATCGGATTGGCTTGGTGCAGCGACTGGTTCCATTAGCGGTGGTGCGACGTGAGGCTTCTAAGGAGATTAAAATATAACTTGTTTGTTAAGAAAAGAATCAGATTGTGAGGGTACAAAGGAGTATAAATGGAAATGATGCAACAACAGGTCTAGTGACCCCTCTAGGCTGCTCGTCCTCCAATACACTGAGGATCAAGTGTCCAAACAGTGGTTTAGAGTGGGTAAGGGAAAATTGGAAAGGGAACTACTGCCCTGGAACTAATGTCCGTGGCAGGATTAGGAAGTTGCTAGGGGACAGATGGGTTTCTAACATAGCACTGTTATCAGTGATATTTCGTATATCTGGGAAAAAGAGACTAAAGTCTTAGTAATATATATACGCAATAATCCTTGATGAATCTGATGGGGGAATAAAATAATATTATTCATTTACAAACGCAGTCAGTCGCGGGTTTGATACAACATATTTGTCTAGGCTAAGTTTAAAAGAAACAACGGTGCTGCAGTCTATAACGTCTCGGGGAAGCCCATTCCAAAAGTTGACTACTCGATTGAAGAAGTTTCTATATTCGTGTGGGTTAAAAAATTTACCAATAATTTTGAAACCGTTTCCCCGCGTGTAATTAGATTGGTCGATAGTGAAGTATTACTACAGTTCATATTGTCGATGCCATTGATGATTTTGAACACTTGAATTAAGTCGCCTCTTAATCTGCGCTGGGCTAAAGGAAATAAATTTAATTTTCTAAGATGCCCCTCGTATGGTTTGTTCTTTAGGCAAGGTATCATTTTGGTAACTCTGCGTTGAACTCGTTCTAGCTTGTCTATATCTTTTTGGTAATAAGGGCACCAGGATTGAACGCAGTATTCCAGAAGAGGGCGGACTAAGGAATTGTAAAGAGTTAGGATAACTTCCTTGAATTTACACTCAAACGACCTGCCTATAAAGCCAATTATTTGGTTTGCCTTCTTAACAACTTCTGAACATTGTTGACTCGGTTTTAGGTTACTCGATATTGTTACTCTCATATCGGTCTCTCTGTCTACACTCTTAAGCTGAGTGCCATTCATCGAATGGTGTGACATGAAACCTGAAAAGATGCTAACATAGATTTACATAAATTATATTCACCAACCACACAGACCTTACGATCCAGGTGAGGTGGTAAAGATTTAATTCAAGTAACGATAGCAGAATCTCGAATACAGAAAAATGGAAGAATAACAAAGCACAGTGGAAAGCGCTCTCCCCACCTTCTGCTCTCTCCGACAAATTGCTGTACATTGTAGTAGCTTAGAAATGATGACCCTTTCAAGGTTCGATATCATCTGAAGGAATTTTTAGAATGTTGGAAATGGAAGGAAATTGCCGTGTTACCAAATATACTTGGTGTTTAACCTTTTGAAGAATATGGCGCATTTTAACAGCTTATTCTGGCTATCATTAGATAATTATACACAATTCATATGTTTTCACCAACCAACTTTACTTCTAAGCTCAATTAATGAAATCAACAAATACATGTGGCACTCCAAGGACTCGAACCTAGGATACTCACACCGAAATTCCGCGCATTTATGCATTAAGCTATCAAGACAGGAAGGATCTGCGGGAATAATCACGATGAAGACAATGACAAGTATCCCTCTGACGTTCATATACCCTTCCTAATCAGTAAAAGATTGTCTAACAATAGCCATATAACCACAAAGAAATGTGTCATCGTATTTGCTAAGCGTTACAAAATGTGTTCATACTTTCAAGGACATAATTACCAGAATCATGTTACTCTCTGACCTTCGGGGCGAGTCTTCATTAAGGGGAGATCTCCACTCGAGGGATTTTTTTCTTGACCCCTTTCTCCCTCATGTCTAGCTCCATTGCTTTTGATATTATAAAACGTTTGCCCCATTAGTTTAGCGATTTTAAGAACTTTCACCCCATATTAAGACCTTTCGTGCCATTCAGGTGTCAATTTTATCCTGGCGAGCGATAGCGAGCCTGTAATTTAAGAGGAACCGGCCTTCGGCCGGGACATTTTTCTACCGAAAAATTTACAAATTTATCTTGAAAGGGACTCAAGGGGGTGTAATTTTAAGCTTGATGGAGGTCTAGGGAACCAACTAAAAACCTCCCCTTAATTCGAAGTTATTAGGGCCTATACTGTAAACAAAAAAAAACAAAAAAATCAATATACTGTAGTTATAATAAGTCTATGGAGAAGAAAACGAAAATTTCAGACCTACACATGGGCATAAATACACATAATATTATAATACAAATCTTAGTTTGATCATGTAGGCTATGCGATTTTTGTTATAATATTTGGCTGATAGTGTTGGCAATAGTGATAGTTAGATCCAGAATCTTTGCTCTTCCACTTCCACTTTGCTCCTATTTTGTCTATCGATATCTAATACGTAATGAAATAACTCCTATAAAATGAAAACTCCCCTGAGGATCATAGAGTATTATTGTTTAAATAATGTTTTATATTATTGTATTATATTGTTATTATATTGTTATTATATTGTTATTATATTGTTATTATATTGTTATTATATTGTTATTATATTGTTATTATATTTATTTATATTGTTATTATATTGTTATTATATTTATTTATTTGCCTTATGTCTGGCGAATAGGGATAAATTTTCTTTTTTTAAACACCCTGTATATGTATGTATTTATGTGTATCCACACCATACCATTCTCTTTTGGTGTATTTCTAACCTGTTTTAAGCATATATATATATATATATATATATATATATATATATATATATATATATATATATATATATATATAAACTGCCTCAACTCCTCCAGCAGCACGGCCCCTTGCAGCGTAATAACTGTGATTTAAGAGTTAGTAAGGACCATCACTAATAATTTAATGCTATATAATAAGGGGTTTCACGGTGGCTTCTTGACCAGATTTCGTGACCCGACTCTGACCTGGCTCCCCTGATGTTGACCCTTGAAGGAAGAGGGGGCTGGGAACGAAGAGGAGGGGGGGGGGGTACAGTCGAGGTCAAAGGGTCATAATTATAATGTATTCACTGACTCACCAGTTTACACGAAGGTAATTTAATAGTAACCCCTTGTGGATTGTATTGTAGTATTTTTTCCGGTACGATATTATTCAGATTATTAGGAAGGGTATAATTATGGAAGTCAGAGGGATAATTGAGATAGCCTTTACCCTTTTATTTCCCACAAATCCTTCCAAAGCTGCATAAAATCGATTAATGTTATCCAGAATAAGATGTCAAACACGTCCTAATCCTCAAAGAATCAGTGCTGATAATCCACTACTCTTTCAAAATGTGTATCCTAAATTTGTCAAAGGCTTACATTAAAAAAGTAATGCGACTACGGGTATTTAATAATCAATCAAATGCCATTGGGGTATATAACGTCCCTCTTAAGGGGAGACGAACCGTTTATTTATTTTTTTATTTATTGTTTTCTATTAATTAATTTATTCCTTTATTTCTTAGTTTTTTCGCTAGACCTCCATCAAGCTTAAAAAAACATCCCCTAGACCCCCCTTCAAGATAAATGTGTACATATAGACAAATTTCCCGGCCAAAGGCCGGTTTCTCTTAAAATTTTAGTCTCGCTATCGCTCGCCAGGAAATAGTCGACACCTAAATGGCACGAAAGGTCTTAATATTGACAACGAAATGGAGCGAAAGGTGTTAAAATCACCAAACTAATGGGCCGAACGTCTTATAATTTCAAAACAAATGGGGCTTAACACGAGGGAGAAAGGGGACCCGAAACACGACCCGTCTGCCCTTAACCTCAACAGTCCATCAGCCTCACCTGAAGCTACCATCGCCTCGGGTGAATAACGTAGAAACATATTAATTGACTTACATTATATTTATAGTTGATTTTGTTATATTCTTGATTTGTTATATATTGATTAATTGATTTGTTATATATTGATTAATTGATTTGTTATATATTGATTAATTGATTTGTTATATATTGATTAATGTCCTTATGTAATATCTTTTAGTCCACCATCACATACAATGCACATTATATTATAAATAACCGAAACGGGCCAGTCAATCCCCCCCCCCCCCCCTACTCAACGTTTGAGAGTAAAGCTGTAGATATTATATACCTTGATTTTCAAAAGGCCTTTGACAAAGTTCCCCACAAACGTTTACTGCTAAAACTAAAAGCGCATGGAATACAAGACGGTGTGTTGAAATGGATAGAAAATTGGCTCAGCAACAGAAAGCAAATGGTAGTCATAAACGGTAAGGCATCTAAATGGACCAATGTAAGTAGCGGGGTACCCCAGGGATCGGTACTAGGACCAATTCTCTTTCTAATTTACATCAACGACATAGATGAGGGTCTCACCTGCACAATCTCAAAATTTGCTGACGATACAAAAATTGCAAATAGCGTACTCTCAAAAGAACAAGTTGACGATATGCAACACAATCTAGATAAATTGTCATGTTGGGCCCAAATTTGGCAAATGAGTTTCAATGCGGATAAATGTAAAGTACTACATGTCGGATACCTAAATGAGAAAGCAAACTATTCGATGAATGGCACTCAGCTTAAGAATGTAAACAGAGAAACTGATCTGGGAGTAACAATATCGAGTAACCTAAAACCGAGTCAACAATGTTCAGAAGTTGTTAAGAAGGCAAACAAAATAATTGGCTTTATAGGCAGGTCATTTGAGCATAAATCCAAAGAAGTTATCCTAACCCTTTACAATTCCTTAGTCCGCCCTCTTCTGGAATACTGCGTTCAATCCTGGTGCCCTTATTACCAAAAAGATATAAACAAGCTAGAACGAGTTCAACGTAGAGTTACCAAAATGATACCTAGCCTAAAGAACAAACCATACGAAGAGCGTCTTAGAGAATTAAATCTATTTCCTTTAACCCAGCGCAGATTAAGAGGCGACTTAATTCAAGTGTTCAAAATCATCAAAGGCATCGACAATATGAACTGTAGTAAGTACTTCACTATCGACCAATCTAATTACACGCGGGGAAACGGTTGCAAAATTATTGGTAAATCTTTTAACTCGCACGAATCTAAGAATTTCTTCTTCAATCGAGTTGTCAACTTGTGGAATGGGCTTCCCCGAGACGTTATAGACTGCAGCACCGTTGATTCATTTAAATTCCGCCTAGACAAATATCTCGCATCAAACCCGCGACTGACTGCGTTTGTAAATGAATAACTTTATCCTCCCCTCAGTTACTAACCCATATGTCCCCTACTAACTTCCTAGTCCTGCCACGTTAGTGGCAGGGCAGTAGTTCCCTTTCCAATGTTCCCTTACCCACTCTAAACCACTGTTTGGACACTTGATCCTCAGTGTTTTGGAGGACAAGCAACCTAGAAGGGTCACTAGACCTGTTGTTGCTTGATTTCCTTTGTACTCCTTTGTACGTTAACCCCTTCAGTACCAACTCCATCGTTTTAAGTATATACTGGCTACTAATGGACGATATTATTCCGTTTAAGAAGGGCCTCCAGGAATGACCAGGCTTCGAACTATTCTAATTATCAAAAATAATACCACAGATCCATCTTAGGCTTCACAAACTCGTCTAAATATCGCTAGAATAAATTGATTAAAATACGCGTCTGGTGTAGAATGGGAAATAAGGTTGAACTGACCTCGGAACCATCAGAGGAGAGAGATAGACGGTGTAGGGCTTCTCTGGCCAGGTATCTCAACATCCGCCGCTTAAGGGGAGGCAGACCGTTTTTCTGGACCTCCTTCTCCCTCAAGTTTAGCCCCATTTTTTTTTTTTTTTTAGATTATAAGACGTTCGGCACATTAGTTGGGCGATTTTAACACCTTTCGCCCCATTTCGTTGTCAATTTTAAGACTTTGCGTACCATTTAGGTGTCGATTATTTCCTAGCGAGCGAGAGCGAGCTTGAAATTTTAGGAGGAAACGGCCTTCGGCCGGGACATTTTTCTACCGAAAAATGTACACATTTATCTTGAAGGATGGTCTAGGGGGTGTTTTTCTAAGCTTGATGGATGTCTAGGGAGGAAACTAAAAAATATATGAATAAATGAGTTAATAGACCAAACAAACGGCCAGTCTCCCCTTAACCCCTTCTATACCGGCACCGTCCTCTTAACTATATTATGGATACAATTATACTATTTTATTCAGCTTAAAAGGGGCATCCAATAATTAACAGGCTTGGAACCACCTCACTTAACTCTTTTTACTACCGCGGATCCTTCTTAAACTGCAAAAAATCGTCACAATATTGATAACATTAAATTAAAAAGACGTCGCCAGTACTCAAGGCGTTAAGGGGAGGCTCACTGTTTTCTAGACCACCTTCTTCCTAATGCTTAGTCCCAATTGAACACCGGTTTCTCTTTTCAAGCCCATTGTATTTTCCTTCATTTTGTCAATTGACAAGGAATGTGCAGAGGGAAACCTTGAGGTGGATCAGTCCTCATATTATTTTGGATAACTATCTATCTAGCTATCTATATGCTCAGGCCCAATCCCCACTGTTCCTATTCATATATATTTTGTTTATTATTTGTTTTTTTATTTATTTATTTATATATATATATATATATTTTTTTTTTTTTTTTTTTTTTTTTTGGGGGGGGGGGGTGGCCTACTCAAGACAGAGCAAGAATAGGGGCAACACAAAACACAACAGAAAACAATGAACATACAAAAACAAAACCCTAATTCACACACATCCAGGTCGGTCATCCAGGAAGAAGACCCAATACTGGAAATACGATTGACCCCTCAGAACATAATACGATAAAGCAAGTTGAACACTAAGAATACAGTATAACTATTTTATGGATCCATATTTTAATGTTGGTATCATTTGAGAAATATGCTGCACCGGCGTTAGAGGCTAGAATTAAGGTTTGCAAATGATAGCTTACAATAATATTATACACGTTTAATCCAGAAGCTGCCACACCAGAGTTGATGAAAAAAAAGTGGCTGAAAAGTCTTAGTGAATGTCCACCTTCACCCCTTCTGTACCGGCGACGTCTCTTTATTTTAGTCTTGCTATATTTTGAGGATTTTGTGCTGTTTAAGGGGAGGTTTTTAGTATGTTCCCTAGACCTCAATCAAGCTTAAAATTACACTCCCTAGACCCCCTTTCAAGATAAATTTGCAAATTTTTCGGTAGAAAAATGTCACGGCCGAAGGCCGCTTCCTCTTAAATTACAGCCTCGCTATCGCTCGCCAGGGTAAAATCGACACCTAAATGGCACGAAAGGTCTTAAAATTGACATAAATGGGGCGAAAGTTTTTAAAATCGCGAAACTAATCGGGCGAACGTCTTAAAATCTCGAAAGCAATGGGACTAAACATGAGGGAGAAGGGAGTCCAGAAAAAAATCCCTCAAGTGGAAATCTCCCCTTAAGAATGATCTGTGGTAGTAAAAAGGGTTAAGTATGATAGTTGGAAGCCTGTTCATTGCTGGAGGCCCTTTGGAAACTAAATACAATCGTCTAACAGTAGCCAGAATAAAGGTAAAAGGACGGCACCGGTACTGAAGAGGTTAAAGCCGGTATCACACGACGAGCGCTTTTTCACTCAACATTTATGCTCAACACTGGTCTGGCAGCTTCTGAGGTCAACATTTTAAATATTTCGGTTACCTAAATTCATCTACCAACAGTCTAGTTTCCGATACCAGTGCAAAATAGTCCAGAGACATGTTGCCAGGAGAATGTTGCCAGGAAAATGTTGATCATCGAATGTTGACTATAAGAGCTCTCGTGTGATGCCGGCTTAATCCTATGAGAAGAAGCAAGTCACCAGCGAGAATGGGCCCCGCACGATATAAATTGTACCACCGTAATCAGACCAGGCAGAAAACACTCGTGAGGGGAATTTAGTGGACTGGTGACCTCTTATATCCTCCACAGGTAATTTGTAAATAAATAGACCCGGTTTCTTTTCACCTGACGGCAAATTGCAAAGTTCCCATCAAGATTGCTCAGTTATTTTTAAGGGGGGTCACCGGCTTCTTTTTATCTTTCTCTACTTTTCTCTCTTTCCCTGGCTTGTATCCATTCGGCCCCATTCAGCCAACTGTTTTAAGACGTTTATCCCCATCCAGGTATCATTTTCTTCCTGGCGAGCGATAGCGAGACAGCATTGTATGGAGAAATCCGGCTTCGCCGGAGACATTTTGCTATCGAAAAATGTACAAGTTTAGCTTGCTGTCAAAACAAAAATACATATATGCTGGTTCGCTACCGCTCGCCAGGAGAATATTGACACCTGGGTAGGGTAAACGTCTTAAAATAGTAGGCTGAATGGGGCCGAATGGATATAAGCCAAAGAGAGAGGGAGGAAAAGAGAAAAAAAAGCGAGGTGGGCTCCCTTAATATTTTGTAGTGAAATATATAGTGCTAATTGTGTAAACTTGGTCTAAATATGATGCAGAGACATAGTGATTTCATATTTTTCTATTAAGTATCGATAAATTAGCTTCTAAGAGATTCAATTGACCACTTGCGAGTTTCAGGCTATAAGGAAGTTGGAGCTGTAGGCATCGATGGTAAATATAAATGCAATAATTATGTAGGATTCTAATGGCTAAAGAGTATGCTGAATTGAGTTGTGTGTATTTATAAATGTACTACAATCGCATTTTAACAGGTAATTCTGCTGAAAATCAATATCTACAGCTCCAACTTCCTTATAGAACGGAACTCGCAAGTGGTGAATTGACCGTCAGATTAAATGAAACGGAGTATAGACAATGGATATTTTTATATTAGGCTTTGATTGTCTTTTATTCTGACGCCATTTTGGAAACTCAGTCAAATAGTGAAATCTTATAACAACAAAGTTAAATACATAGAAACGAATGGTTATCTTTGAGATTTTGTGTTTTGTTTTCCTTTGTTTTTTGATATGTTGTGATGTCCGTGTTCGGGCTCTGTCCCCCAAACCTCCCCTAAAAAAAAAAAAAAAAAAAAAAAAAAAAAAAAAAAAAAAAACTGGGGAAGGTGCCAGAGTATATACTGTACATACATACATACATACATACATACATACATACATACATACATACATCTTTGAGAAACTAGGGGATACAAGTCCTATTTCACACAGCAATCGCTATTTCCACAATCTTCTCTCAAATGTTCATGTGGTAACGAACTTGAAACATTCTTCCCTCGTGGGACATGGGTCTTTTTCTGCCGCCCCCCCCCCCCCCCCTTCTTCCTCATGCTTAGCCCAATTAGTGTTGAGATTCTATGACGTTCGGCCCATTAGTTTGGCGATTGTAATACGCTACACCCATTTCTTTGTCAATTTTAAGAACTTTCGTGCCATTAGGTATCGATTTTTTCCTGGCGAACGATAGCGAGCCTGTAATTTTAGAAGTAAGCGGCCTTCGGCCGGGACAATTTTTCTACCGAAAAATTTACAACTTTGTCTTGAAGGGGGGTCTAGGGTTTTCTAAGCTTGATGGAGGTCTAGCGAGGAAACTAAAATATATATGAATACATGAATTAATAGACCAAAAAACGGCCACTAGCCCTTTAAACTAATCGCATAATACCTATAATAATACATTGTGTGATCAGGGAATATATTTACTGATGTTCAGTAAATCCTACCAACTGCCAGAAGTCTTTATAAATATACATGGATTGATATCATACATATTTCGTTGTAATTCGTGGCTTACAATAATGAAAACACGATGTCATCAGCTGTTCACTTTTTTTTTTTTTTTGCAAGTAAAGGTCATGAGACTTCGTAATATGTTAAGGGGAGATGGGTCGTTTTTCTGGTACTCCCTTCTTCCTCATGCTTAGCGCGTTTTTTTAGATTTTAAGACGTTCGGAATTTACGACGTTTCGCCCAATGTCTTTGTCAATATTAAGACTTCGTGCCATTTAGATGTCGATTTTTCCTGGCGAGCGATAGCGAGCCTGTAATTTAAGAGGAACCGGGGACATTAATTTTTATAACGAAAAATTAACAAAAAAATCTTGAAGGAGGGTATATGGTGTTTTATTAGGTTTGATGGAGGTCTAGGGAGGAAACTAGAAGAAAAAATATATATATATATAAAACAAAATATGTAAATGAGGAAATAAATACGGCCGTCCCGGGACCCCTTAAAGGTTTCATATACTGTATATTGTTCTCACTTACTGCCCTCTTATTAGGCTAGAATTTACTGCCTGAAAACCGAAATGTTCTTATGTAATATTAAGGGGGGACGGACGTATTTATTGGCTTATATAGTATATGTATAGTTTTATTAATTCATTAGTTTTATTAATTCATTAGTTTTATTAATTCATTAGGTTCCTCCGTAGACCTCCTGTAATCATAAAAAACACCCTCCCAAGACCCTCTTTCAAGATACATTTGTACATTTTTTGATAGAAAAATCTCCCGGCCAAAGGCCGGTTCCTCTCAAAATATAGGCTCGCTATCGCTCGCCAGGAAAAATCGACACCTAAATGACACGAAAAGTCTAAATATTGACAAAGAAATGGGGCAAAGGGTCATAGAATCGCCAAACTAATGGGTCGAACGTCTTAGAATCTGAAAACTAATGGGGCTAAACATGAGGGAGAAGAGGGGGGGGGGGTGGGGGGGGACCAGCAAAACGGCCCGTCTCCCCTTAAGGACTGCAATGTAAAAGATGATGAAGCTGAATGCCACTGTGTTTTTCTGACTCACATACAGCGGGTTATATTATAGACATATATATATTTTGGGTTTATCGGTCTGTATCCAATCGGTAGTTAGATAGTGCAGCCGTGTGGAGTCCATGACAACCAACCACATGAATTAGGGGACCCCACCTCGCTTTTTTTCGCTTTCTCTCCCTCTATCTTTGGCTTGTATCCATTCGGCCCCATTCAGCCTACTATTTTAAGACGTTTATTCCCATCCAGGTGTCAATAGTTTCTTGGCGAATGGTAGCGATCCAGCATATATATATTTTTGTTTTGACAGCAAGCTAAATTTGTACATTTTTCGATATAAACATTTCTCCGGCGAAGCCGGATTTCTCCATACAATGCTGGCACGCTATCGCTCGCCAGGAATAAATCGACACCTGGATGGGGATAAACGTCTTAAAACAGTTGGCTGAATGGGGCCGAATTGATAAAAGCCAGGGAAAGAGAGAAAAGGAGAGAAAGCTAAAAGAAAAGCCGGTGACCCCCCTTAATAGGGCTCCAGACTCTGCCATGGTCATAATATTAAAGTAGTACCGGCACAAGACTGCCACGGTAAAAATATATTAATATACGGTATATCAATATATATTTAATAGCATATGCTTGTTTGCTTTTTACCTATACATCACAATTCATATTTGTTCACCAACCAACTTTACTTCTAAACTCAATTAATGAAATCAACAAATACATGTGGCACTCCAAGGACTCGATCCTAGGATACTCACACCGAAATTCCGCGCATTTATACATTACGCTACCAAGACAGTATCAGAGACTGGTGGGTCAGACAATGATTATTTAGCTGGTATATGATTGCACATGCGAAATTGCTGCTAATTCTGCTGGATTAGAATATTATTATAATATGTATTATAATATAATTATATATACATATATATATATATATATATATATATATATATATATATATATATATATATATATATATATATATATATATATATATACAGTATATACTGTATTACATGTCCTATACTGTATATACTATATTTAAAAAAAAAAAATCCAATATTATTTAACATAATAATAAGCAGTATTGAAAAAAGAAAATTATTTATATTTCATTGATCATCCTTTTCTCATCTCGTGAGCTTTAATTTATGGAATTAATAAGCACTAACTAAGATCCTCCAGTCGACATCCTAATTATTCACTCAGCCACGGATTCCTGGCCAGGCATCGCGTGTTGAAAATGACCTCCTCTTTATTCAGCGAGTATTTTCTATTAATATTCCAGTTATGTATTGTGTATTGCAAACTATGTCTTCAGGAAATAATTGAGGATTCCTTTCTTTTTCTGAATATCCACCAAATAAGCCCAATAACATATTTACCAAAATTGGATATTATTTGCTTTTTCACTATCGTTTATTTATGTCTACTTACTCGCTATTATCTTACTTACTTACTTACCTTTCCTTTCTTACTTTCACCTGTTTCTATCTACCTCTTACCATATACCCCTATCCCGACCCCCCCCCCCCCTACACTGTTATTAGCTCAGCATGTTATCGATTAGTTTGGCCGGTGAGTGGTGGTGGTGGTTGATGTCTTGTTCGGTCCCTGGTAGTTAATTTACGCCGCGCCCTTTATATCAAGTGCGGCCTCGGTTCACGGTGGGATATATAATTATATAGTCTCCAGGGGCACGGGCAGAGGTCACGCAGCCCCAGTCAAGTCTTAACCCTTTCTGTAGTGGTGACGTCTATTTATTTATTTATTTATTTGTTTTCTACCTGTATGAAGGAGACACAATTCAGGTTGTCTGCAACGAGTGTCTCTCCCAAAGCCGGAAGAGTGGCAGGGACGAATTCAAGGGACGTTGGGGTCGAAATGCCTCGACACCGAAGTTTAAATCATTAAGTCATAAGATGAGGGAAATAAATATAATTATATTATTAAACGATTTTGTGCTGTTTAATCAGGATTTATGGTAGTGAAAAGGGCTAAATGCGACAGTTCGAAGCCTGTTAATTTCTGGAAGCCCTTTTTAAATTTAATATAATAGTATCCAGAAGAAAATTAAAAGGACAGCAGTGGTAGGTAAATCGTTATAGGTAGCGCCAACGAACTTGACAATATTCCTGATCCCTGACTTCTCTGTAACTCAGAAGGGCCTAGAGCAAACTGGCTGTAAATATCCACACCTCTTTCCTGGTGGACTCTTCCCGAATGATAGCAACGTCAACCCGATTGCTTTCATTCTTTTCAGTTATAAAAATTTAAGGGGAGGTTTCTAGTTTGTTTCCTACTCCTCCAGCAATCTTAAAATGTCACCACCTTGACCCCCTTTCAAGATAAATTTGTACATTTATCGGTAGAAAAATGTCCCGGCCGAAGGCCGATTACTCTTAAATTACAGGCTCGCTATCGCTCGCCAGGATAAAATAGACACCTAAATGGCACGAAAGGTCTTAAAAGTAACAGAATGGGGGGAAAATTCTTAAAAATCACCAAACTAATGGGGCAAACGTCTTAAAATCTCAAAAGCAATGGGGCTAGACATGAGGGAGAAAGGGGTCAAGAAAAAAGTCCCTCAAGTGGAAATCTCCCCTTAAGGGGTCAAGATTATACAGGGCTGGTGCTAAAGTAACAGTTTCATTCAAATGGACCACAACCATCCTAATCATTCTATTAAGGGGAGATCTCCACTTGAGGGATTTTTTTTCTTGACCCCTTTCTCCCTCATGTTTAGCCCCATTGCTTTTGATATTATAAAACGTTTGCCCCACTAGTTTAGCGATTTTAAGAAATTTCACCCCATATTAAGACCTTTCGTGCAATTCAGGTGTCGATTTTATCCTGGCGAGCGATAGCGAGCCTGTAATTTAAGAGGAACCGGCCTTCGGCGGGACATTTTTCTACCGAAAAATGTACAAATTTATCTTGAAAGGGACTCAAGGGGGTGTTATTTTAAGCTTGATGGAGGTCTAGGGAACAAACTAAATACCCCCCCTTAACGAACAACATAAAGACCCTATACAAGTCATATATTACACGCATGACATTAAGGGCAGATTTCCACTTGAGGGATTTTTTTCTTTAACCCATTCTCCTGCTCGTGTTTAGCCTCATTCGTGTTGGTATTTGAAGACGTTCGCCCCATTATGTTGGTGATTTTACCACCATTTGCCGCATTTCTGTCAAATTTAAGACTTTTTTGCTATTTCGGTGTCGATATTTTCCTGGCGAGTGATAGCGACCCTGTAATTTAGGAGAAACAGGCTTTCGGCCGGGAAATCTTTCTACCGAAAATGTACTCATTCATCTCGAAGGGGGGTCTTGGGGGTATTTCTTTAAGCTTGATGGAGGTCTGAGGAGCAAACTTAAAATCTTCCTTAAGGGGGGGTATTTAGTTTGTTCCCTAGACCTCCATCAAGCTTAAAATTACACCCCCTTGAGTCCCTTTCAAGATAAATTTGTACATTTTTCGGTAGAAAAATGTCCCGGCCGAAGGCCGGTTCCTCTTAAATTACAGGCTCGCTATCGCTCGCCAGGATAAAATCGACACCTGAATTGCACGAAGTCTTAATATGGGGTGAAAGTTCTTAAAATCGCTAAACTAATGGGGCAAACGTTTTATAATATCAAAAGCAATGGGGCTAAACATGAGGGAGAAAGGGGTCAAGAAAAAAATCCCTCAAGTGGAGATCTGCCCTTAAACGATTGACAAAGCCATAAGCCAAGTTATTTGGTGATACACCTTATCTGTTGTAATGGTCTATATTGATGGTGAGAGGATCATTAACAAAAAATGCTACTGTTTTCCACGTTCCTCATTGTGTTTTATGTGGACCACCTTTTCCCTCATGTTTAGCCCCATTAGTTTTGATATTTTTAACCGTTGCGCCCCATTAGTTTGACGATTTTAATACCTTTCGCCCCATTTTGTTGTCAATGTCATTTAGGTGTCAAATTTGTCCTGACGAACGATAGTGAGCATGTAATATACTGGTAATTGTTTTCCTACCCACCTTAACTTTTACCCTGAGGCGGAGAACATAGATTCACCTTCGTGTAGACAGACTTAACCCCTTCGCCACTATGACGTAATTCTCACCTGGTTACCATTAGACGATTTTCTTTAGTTTACAATATACCTCTACGACTCAACTGGGTATATACGATCTCAATAAACTCTCTTAATGACATAGGTCCTTCTTAAACTGCATACAACCGTCTAATTGTAGCCAGTATTAGAGGTAAAAGGGCGTCATGGTCCTGAAGGGGTTAAGGGGAGGCAGACCGTTTTTCTGGACCTCCTCCTCCCTATTGTTTAGCCCCACTAGTTTGAAATTATAAGACGTTCGGCCCATTAGTTTGGCGATTTTAACACCTTTCGCTCCATTTTGTTGTAAATTTTAAGACCTTTCGTGCCATTTCGGTGTCGATTATTTCCTGGCGAGCGAAAGCGAGCCTGCAATTTTAAGAGGAACCGGCCTTCGGCCGGGAAATTTTTCTACCGAAAAATGTACAAATTTATCTTGAAGGGGGCTCTAGGAGTCTAGGGGGTGGTTTTTCTAAGCTTGATGGAGGTCTAGGGAGGAAACTAAAAAAATATATGAATAAATTATTTAATAGAGCAAACAGACGGTCAGTCTCCCCTTAATTGGGCACCTCAGTCATTCATTCCTACACACACCATTGTACCCTGTGCCAGCGAACTTGACAGTAATTTTGGGCCCTTACCTCCTTGTAACTCAAAAGGGTCTAGGGCAAATGGGCTGCAAATTTCCACACCTATTGCCTGGGCGGCTCCTCCCAAATTATTGACATTTCAACTCATTTTTTTTTTTTTTTTTTTTTTCCCAAGCTATTCAAAATTGAGAGTCATGATTATTAAACATACTGAAGGCACAGTTCCAGTATTAACCGCTTGAAGATTGTGTAGCGCTTTACCAGTATATGTTTGCTATCATTAAACGATTTAGACAATTTTATTCAGCGTAGGAAGGATCTGTGGGAGTCAGAGTCATACTTGAGCTGGTTTCGACCCCTTTGATTCGTAGAGGTTCTTTCTAAGCTGCGTAAAATCGACTAATGATAGCCAAAATATACCGTCAAAATGCGTCATAATCCTCAAGGGGCTATTAACGGGAGCTTAGTTTGCACCCTAGACCTCTATCAAACTTAACCCCTTCTGTACCGGCGACGTCTTTTAAAACGTCTTCTAGCTAGATTTATACGATTTTGTGCAGTATAAGAAAGATATGTGGTTGCAAAAAGGGTTAAGTGCGATAGTTCGAAGCCTGTTAATTGCGTGAGGCCCTTTCTAAACTAAATAAAATCATCTAATTGTAGCCAGAATATAATGAAAAGGACGTCACCGGTACTGAAGGGGTTACACAAAAAATAAGACCCCCTTCGAGATAAATGTGTACATTTTTCGGTTGATATAATTATATCCCGGTCAAAGGCCGGTTCCACCTAAATTTCATTTTCAAACCACCTTCTATCATTCTTGCTAATCGATAATTCTTGTTTAATAAGCTCTTATATCCGACTGTCTGATAGCTTTCTGCTCGGCGTGCTCGTTTGAGAGATGTGTAGCCATTTAAGGGGGGTCACCGTTTTTTTTTTATCTTTTTCTCCTTTTTTATCTTTCCCTGGCTTGTATCCATTCGGCCCCATTCAGCCAACTTTTTAAAGATGTTTATCCCCATCCAGGTGTCGATTTCTTACTGGCGAGCGATAGCGAGCAGGCATTGTATGGAGGAATCCGGCTTCGCCGGAGAAATATTTCTATCGAAAAATTTACAAATTTAGCTTGCTGTCAAAACAAGAAAATATATATGCTGGCTCGCTACCGCTCGCCAGGAAAATATTGACACCTGGGTGGGGGTAAACGTCTTAAAACAGTAGGCTGAATGGGGCCAAATGGATACAAGCCAAAGAGAGAGGGAGAGAAAGAGAGAAAAAACGAGGTGGGCTCCCTTAAAGTACATCTGTTGGCTTCTGTACACCGCGGGGGACCTAGTGCTTCCATGTACACAATGCACAATCTGTCCGAGAGTACTTATCACCTGTAATATAGTACTTGCTGTGTGGGAAGTACTAATCACCTGTAATATAGTACCTGTTGTGTGGGAAGTACTACATGTTATGCTTTCCATACTAGACAAGGGCTCTTTTAATCTGTGTAATAATATCTCTATTTGGGTGAACAGGTGCTGGCCTTTAACTGTTTGGTAATGCAGAGGATAAGTGTGTGTGTGTGTGTGTGTGTGTGTGTGTGTGTGTGTGTGTGTGGTTGTGCGGCTGTGTGTGTGTGTGTGTGTGTGTACGTGTTGTTAAGGGGGTAGTGCTTGTTTTTTGGTCTATGAATACACCTTTCAAGATAATGTTTATAAATTTTTCGGTAAAAAAAAATCCCAGTCGAAGGCCGGTTCCTTATAAAATTACAGACTCGCTATCGAAAGGTCTTAATATTGACAAAGAAATGGGGTGAAAGGTCTCAAAATTGCCAAACTAATAGAACGAAAGTCTTAATCTCTCACAACTAATATGCTAAACTTGAAGGAGAAGGATGTCCAGAAAAAGCGACTACTTCCCCCTTGACTGTTGTCCTGTATTATTAACCCCGGGTGTACTAATTTGCTTAAGGGGAGACTGACCGTTTGTTTGGTCTATTAATTCATTTATTCATATATTTTTGTTGTTTCCTCCCTAGACCTCCATCTAGCTTAGAAAAACACCCCCTAGACCCCCCTTCAAGATAAATTTGTACATTTTTCGGTAGAAAATTTTCCCGGCCGAAGGCCGGTTACTCTAAAAATTGCAGGCTCGCTATTGCTCGCCAGGATATTATCGACACCTAAATGGCACGAAAGGTCTTAAAATTGACAACGAAATAGGGCGAAAGGTGTTAATATCGCCAAACTAATTGGCCGAACGTCTTATAATCTCAAAACTAGTGGGGCTAAACATTAGAGAGAAGGGGGTCCAGAAAAACGGTCTTCCTCCCCTTAACTACAGAATGAATATGAAACAGTACGTATTTTGGAGTACCATCAGGGTGTTTGAAGGGGGGTGACCTGTTTTTTGTTATTTCTGTCCTTTTCTCTCTTTCTCTGGCTTGTATCCATTTGGCCCCATTCAGCCTACTGTTTTAAAACTTTTATCCCCATCCAGGTGTCAATTTTTTACTGGTGAGCGGTAGCGAGCCAGCATATTTGTTATTTTTGTTTAGCAGCAGGCTAAATTTGTACATTTTTCGATAGAAAAATTTCTCCGGCGAAGCCGGATTTCTTCATATAATGCTGGCTCGCTATCGCTCGCCAGGAAGAAATCGATACTAGGTGGGGATGAACGTCTTAAAATAATTGGCTGAATGGGGCCGAATGGATACAAGCCAGAGAAAGAGAGAAAAGGACTGAAATAAAAAAAAGCAGGTCACCCCCCTTAAAGAAATTAATATATATTTTGTTTTTTTTCCTGCAACATTTTAACACTTGTATTATATGTTAATGTGTACGGTAGCTAACTACCATATAGCTAAAAACTCGCAAGTGGTCATTTAATGCAGACATCTAGATCATGCCTCTTTCAAGGAAAACAACCCTCCACATTTTACTCTTCTAATTTGCTATCTCTTTCGACCTCTACTTCTTTAAAAAAAAATCTCACCTCCCCAACTTGCCTATTCCCCCTCAACTTTAACTGAAGCAAACCCTCCTATCCTCTAGCACCACCAACTATGTAGAAATTGCACTTTGATGTAATCATTGATACACTGTATATAAAGAACTCCTACATTTCGATGAACTTTTATATTGTACAGTAGATCATGTCTGATAAACAACCTCCTTCTTCCCGGCGCCGCCATCGAAGTACAGATTGCACTGGGATCTACGACGGCATTCATCCCAAGCTAATAATACGCTTTCTATGTAGAGCCCCAAGGAAGGATTGGTCTTTATCACAAACAACTTCATCTGATGGGCTCATAGCTATGTTAGAATACTCCTGTGGGGTGAGCAGTAGTTACGGAAGCATAACATAACTATAGTCCGTTCATTCTAGATGGGCCAGAAATCGTAACCCCTAACCTCTCATAACTCAAAAAGGACTAGAGTAATCGAGCTTATATTTCTAGCAAATAGGATGATTTGGCTAGGAAATATGTGTATAAATTGTCGGCTCAGACCCTTTTTGAGTTACAGAAGTTAGAGGTTACGATGTCTACCCAACCTAGAATGAACGGACTATAGCGATTATGTATCCTGCATTGCAGTTTCCAATTACTCTAGTATATTTAGTGTATCTAGTCCAAAAATCGTGACGTTTAACATCAAATAACTCATAAAGAGCTACAGGAATCGTGCTGATATTCCTATCTTTTGGGTAAGCCAACTAAGAACCAAGCGTGCCCGTTTGCTCTAGCCTTTTCGAGTTACAGGGTGGGTGGGGGGGGGGGGGGGACATTATTCTCCCTCATGTTGAGTCTTATTAGTTTTATGAGTTTAAGACATTCGCCCCTTTAGTTTGGCGATTTTAAGACCTGTCGTGTCATTTAGGTATCGATTTTCTCCGAGCGAGTAATAGAGAGCCTGCAATTTAGGAAGGTTAATAATTTTCCTACCGAAAAATGAACACATTTATCTTGTCATGTCTGCGGATTTTTTTTTTTTTTTTTTTTTAAAGCTTGATGGAGGTCTAGGGAGGAAATAATTAAAACAAATTATAATCAATACATGAACAAATATACAAATAGACAAAAAATCCCCCCATGACGACAAACAAAAAAGAAAAAACAACAATATCTCTATAATACAATAATGACAAGATATCTAAAGGTCACTGACAAATCCACATAGATGTTCGCTGTGACCTAACTGAATTGTACTTTAAAATTATAGTGTAAAGCCGGTATCACACGAGAGCTTTTATAGTCAACATTCAATGACCAACATTTTTCTGGCAACATTTCTGGAATATTTTGCACTGGTATCGGAAACTAGACTGATGATAGATGAATTTAGGTTACAGAATTATTATATACAGTATGTTGACCTCATAAGCTGCCAGACCAGTGTTGAGGCTAAAATATTGAGGGAAAAGGCGTTCGTGTGATACCGGTTTAATAATTAATCATATACTCTGCCCAAACGATCAACGCACTATAATTCTGCACCTGTAAACGTAACCCCATGAGGATTATGACTCATTTTTTACAATTTGTTTGGCTATCATTCGACGATTATATGCAACTTAGGAAGGATCTGTGGACATTAAAAGTGTAAATACTAAAATCCCCTGACTTCCATATACCCTTCCTAATCTGAATAAAATCGTCTAGTAATAGCCAGGATAAACTGTCAAACACGTCATAATTCTCAATGGGTTAATATTTACGAAATGTGGTTTTAATACTTGGTATTAGACTTTACCTTTGCATATAAATAGCTATTCAAGGTACGAAGCAAATATTTCGCTCCTAAATTGGCGTAGAGTAGAATGTATATAATGTATTTTGCTGCCAGTGGAAGACATAGTTGGCCTCATTAAATTGTATACACTTCCTGTCATCATGTTTGGAAGTAACAATAGTGCATTTGACTTGAGGGGAAATGGGCCGTTTTTATGGACCACTTTCTTCTTCGTGTTTAGCCCCATTAGTTTTGAGATTTTAAGACGTTCGGCTCATTAGTTTGACGATTCTATCACCCTTCGGCCCATTTTGTTATCAATTTTAAGACCTTTCGTGCCATTTAAGTGGCGATTGTTTCCTGGCGAGCGTTAGCGAACCTGTAACTTTAAGGGGAACCGGCCTTCGGCCAGGACATTTTTCTACCGACAAATTTACAAATTTATCTTGAAGGTGGGTCTAGGGGTGTGTTTTTTTTAAGCTTGATGGAGGTCTAGCGAGGAAACTAAACATTAACGAATAACAATATATAGACCAAAACTAAACATTAACGAATAACAATATATAGACCAAAACTAAACATTAACGAATAACAATATATAGACCAAAACTAAACATTAACGAATAACAATATATAGACCAAAACTAAACATTAACGAATAACAATATATAGACCAAAACTAAACATTAACGAATAACAATATATAGACCAAAACTAAACATTAACGAATAACAATATATAGACCAAAACTAAACATTAACGAATAACAATATATAGACCAAAACTAAACATTAACGAATAACAATATATAGACCAAAACTAAACATTAACGAATAACAATATATAGACCAAAAAGAAAAGTCACTATTTCCTTAAAGGGATAACTTGCAATAAAACTGTTAATTTATCATATGAATTAACCTATCAAATACGAAACTACGCTCTTAATTCAATCATACCATTTTTCCTTCCATATAAAAAATAACTGAGTGACTACAAATTCATGTAGCCAACTGTACATAGATGATAACCATGTAATTTGCTTGATACTAGATCGTCGAGTACCTGACAATAGATAAAATATACAGAAGCTTGAATTTCTGGTCATCATGCACTATCGAACGCTGATTCTTGTTTATTGACCGTAATTGGCCCTTGACTGCAAATTGCAAATTGCAAATTGATCGCAAAAATTTATCATGAATATAGCTACTAGATTGCATATACAGTCAACTCAATATATATGTAGGCATTATTTTAGGCACTTAAGATACCTTTCAATGCTCTATTAGTAAACATCACAAAATTAACTTCATTGCAGAATAAACACAGTAAAATTTTATCTTGTTTGTTTATTGATATATATATATATATATATATATATATATATATATATATATATATATATATATAAGGAATCGGCCTGCTGCCCACATTTTTCTAACGAAAAATTTACAAACTTATCTTGAAAGGGGGTCTAGGGGGATCTTTTTAGCTTGATGGAGGTCTAGCGAGGGAAAACAAAAAATAACTAAATCACTAAACCAACCCAAAATAGAGACCCCATCCCCTTAATTAATGGAGGAATGATACATTGACTGGAATCAGGGTAGGCCTATTATATCCATGCCAACCTCGTTATGATAATCATGGTTGTGGTAGGAGAGAGACTGGGTGGGTTGTGTGGTTAGTGTACTCTGGTCTCTTGTGGGATACTTTTCTGGTCCCCATTCTCCCTCATGTTTAGCCTCATTGCTTCTCAGAGTTTAAGACGTTCGTCCCACTAGTTTGGCGATTTTAAGAACTTTCGCCCCATTGCTGTCAATTTTAAGACCTTTCGTGGCATTTAGGTGTCGATTTTTTCCTAGCGAGCGTTAGTGCGCCTGTAATTTAAGAGGAATCGGCCTTCGGCCGGGACATTTTTCTACCGAAAAATTTAAAAATTTATCTTGAAATTGCTAGTCTAGCGGGCGTAATATTAAGCTTGATGGAGGTCTAGGTAATAAACTAAAATCCTCCCCTTTAGGTAAGTTACAGTTAGTCCAGACTGTTATGCCATAATTATAGCCGAAACGATATTTTGAACACAAATGGGGACTTCCAGCAAATATTGTACCTGATTTAGTTATTTTGAGAGGGGTGTGTCTGCATTATATCCACATTGTTTAACATCTAAGGCTGTGAATATCTTTGTGAACATTAAGCCGGTATCACACGAGCCCTTTTTCTCTCAACAATTTTACCCTTAACACTGGTCTGGCAGCTTCTGAAGGGAACATTTAAAATATATAAGTCACCTAATTTCATGTATCGTCAGTCTAGTTTCCAATGTCAGTACGATATATTCCAGAAATGTTGCCAGATTTGTTGTTGATTATTGAATGTTGACTATAAATGCTCTCGTGTGATACCGGCTTTAGTTTGTCATATCCTTGTCATAAAATTACGTTGTTTAACCGTTAGCAAAAAAATGTCAAACAACTAAAATTAGTTTATACTTGATTGGTCTGATCCATAAAATTGCATTATTATCCGTGAGTTCGTATGGCTGATCAGTTGGGTCAAAACCTGGACTTAATCACTCTATCATCAGGGCAGATATCTTGGTTCAAGCCATCAATTACGATCAATATTATCTTCCTGACGATAAAACGTGATAGCCTGATACCATCATTGTCTCCAGGATAATCGAAAAATGCTTAGTCTGATCAGAGAAATCTTGGTCTTTTTTCTACGTGAACTGTAAAAATTATAGTCATAATTTGTGACCCGAAGTTAAGTGAGCTGTACAATTACTCCTTGTATTTATTGCCTCCGTGAATGATGTTGTCATGAGAGAGGGAGACATTTGTAACTAATAATCTTATTTATTGCCTCCGTGAATGATGTTGTCATGAGAGAGGGAGACATTTGTAACTAATAATCTTATTTATTTATTTCATTCTCAACACCAAACACCTCCCAATTAACTTGTTGAAAGCATGTAATCTTCCCGGGATTCGAACCTGGGTTACACATACATATCTTAAACACTCTAACCTTGAATACACCATCAAGACAGTTACAGGTTAAATACATGACTACGATTTGATATCCATTTATCGAATACTGGATATCAATCTAATCATGTACTCAAACCCAACTGCAGACTGAATAGCCTAATGTTTAAGGGGGTACTACTCGATTTGTCTGAACCCCCTTCTTCCTCATGTTTAACATATTAGTTTTGAGGATTTAAGACGTTCGTTCCGTTAGTTTGTCGATTTTGAGACCTTTTGCCCCATCGTTGTCATTATTAGGACCTTTCGTGCCATTGCATATATTGAATAAAATTATACCCTTAAACTAAAACGACACACTAATACTTTTGTTGTGGCGTGTCGATGGGTTTTCTGGTAAAGTAATTAAAGTAAGCATAGCACAAACTGTATCTTCATATATCGGCCTTTGTCACAATGGTATATAAACATAAGGTCTTACAGTTACCAGCCCATTAGCAAATCCACTCCAACACACCTTCCTTAGTTTGTTCTAACTATTTAAATTCCACATTTTTACGTAACCTGAACATTGTAACTTGACGATGTGCATTACCTTATAGCATAATTATATTGTGTGCGAACTAATAATGTGCATGCTCTATTGCGTTGAATTTAGTAGCCCTTTACCAATGAATAAACAAGCCCAGTTAAAATTAGCTAGATTCTCACTTACTGAGTGGCATTATTCATACATAACGACAAAATTGAGTCTGATTAAACCTCCTTAGATAGTGGGATAGTTTACCTTTCTTCTTCAGAGTGCTCTTCAACCACATCATACTGTGTTAGTAGAAGAAACAAATCTACATACAGTGTAACACACTATGCAGAACATTTTGAAATTTTGCCATTTTCTTATAAGGCCGCGTGTTGATAAAGTTACACATTACTAGAATGTTGGGAACCTCTAAGACGGATGATTACATATTGGCTAACGACACCACCACTTAACGAACATATTACTTGCATCTTGGTAAGGTAATACTTTCTTAAGGGGGGTCACCGGCTTTTTTTTTTATCTTTCTCTCCTTCTCTCACTTTCCCTGGCTTGTATCCATTCGGCCCCATTCAGCCAACCGTTTTAAGACGTTTATCCCCATCCAGGTGTTGATTTCTTCCTGGCGAGTGATAGCGAGCCAGTATTGTATGGAGAAATCCGGCTTCGCCGGAGAAATTTTTCTATCGAAAAATGTACAAATTTAGCTTGCTGTCAAAACAAATATATATATATATATGCTGGCTCGCTACCGCTCGCCAGGAAAATATTGACACCTGGATGGGGGTAAACGTCTTAAAACAGTAGGCTGAATGGGGCTGAATGGATACAAGCCAAAGAGAAAGGGAGAGAAAGAGAACAAAAGCAAGGTGGGCTCCCTTAACAAAAACTACTTGGTATGAGGGTGCTAATGATGGAGTGTGTGTGTGGGAGGTGCTAGTTTAGATCGATGGAAAGTTGATCGTGGGAAAGTAAGGGGGAAACGTGTGGCAAAATTACACAATTGGGGTAAAACCTCTGAAACCACTAACGACCAGGTGGTATTTTGCGTAAAACTGGTGATGTATGACTGGATGAAGACAGTGTAATCTGTTATTATTGCTCAAGGTCCCTGCGTACCAAAAGTAGTGCGGCTAACGAAAGATGCTGAGCAACTGGTCATAAATGTAAGAATTGGGAAAGCTAGTGAAGAAATAATTATGTTGGATCAGAAATTTCCTTTATGAATTCAATTAAGCAGTCTTGAGATATGTGTTTTTGGTTTTTTTCTCGATACGATTAATTTCAGATTGTATACCTGCACACCAGGCTTTAGTAATTTCAGATTGTATACCTGCACACCAGGCTTTAGTAATTTCAGATTGTATACCTGCACACCAGGCTTTAGTAATTTCATATTGTATACCTGCACACCAGGCTTTAGTAATTTCATATTGTATACCTGCACACCAGGCTTTAGTAATTTCATATTGTATGCCTGCACACCAGGCTTTAGTAATTTCAGATTGTATACCTGCACACCAGGCTTTAGTAATTTCATATTGTATACCTGCACACCAGGCTTTAGTAATTTCATATTGTATACCTGCACACCAGGCTATAGTAATTTTATGAATATACGTAGTCTATTTTCAACATGAAACGTAGTGCAAGTCTAGACGGCTTTATCGAACGACGAAAAGCTTGGTTATAAATTTTAAAAATTAGTAATTATTTTCCAAATATTAGAATTTAGCAAAAGCAATTGGTATGATAAAGTATAAGCATACTGTCATATCATTATAATTCAATAATATACAGTATATGCTATCTTTACATATAATATGTACCGACTGAAGCTAAATCATATTTACTATTTAGATTACCAGTAGAATGCAAAGGCATTCGTCCCTACCATTACTTTTGTTTTCATATAATACAGGCTTCACAAAGTCTTCAGGTTTGAGAAGTAAATAGGAGGTCTGTTCCACCCTTTGATAAAAAGACAGAATATGCAGTAAAGAAAACATCAAATAATAGTTTGGAGGTCTGCTGTTCCCCTCCATACACACACATACTAAGGAAGGAAATACAAAAAACATAAAATAGTGAGTGGAGTGCCTCTAGGGTGGGGTCAAGACTCTTCATACTCCACGCTGTCGCTCACGGGAGAGGCTTTACGTTGGTAACTTCATTAGTCAGCACAAAAGTATGAAAGGTCAATGTTGATTATCACATTCTACACAGTCATTGATTAACACATTATTTGAATTACAGAGTTGATTTATATGAATTATTATTTATATATACAGTATACCGGTATATATATTTTTTTTTATTTTATATTTTTTTTTGGGGGGGGGTTTTTGCTTCTATAAGTGTCCTTCCTCAACAAAATATATTTAATTCAGTGTATTGCTGTAATTTGTACGGCATTATATAATTATGCTATTAATGTACACACAACGAACTCTTCAATAAGATTTGAAAATGGATTATGGAACACATTTTCTCTATATCTCCTGTATATAAAAATTAGGTTTTATCAATAAAAGCATATAAAACTTCTGTGAAGGCAGGGTATATATATATATCTCATTTACAAACACTTACTAAAAAAACTGTTAGTAATTCGTAGTAGCATTTTCTACCGTCAGTTTACCGTACAAATATGGGATGGACTTAGAACAGTAAAGTACGTGTGGGTCAACATGGCTGTGTGGGTGTGCAGTGGCAATACAAAGAGAAATATCGGGGTAAAAGACTGAACCCAAATATGACGAACTGACCGAATGAAATACCTAATGAAGATACTGACTGTACTGTTCAGTTTTTTACATTAGTCGTGTGTTACCTAATGCGCTTACTTATTTGTTCAAGTTCAAACAAATATATTTAGTTTGACATTTAAAACTATTTAATATAGACTCCAAAGGAATATTTTAATCAGCAATTTGTGTTTGGTAACATTATGCTGGAATGAATTTTGAGGAAAATTGCACTGGTATTTGTGATTAAACTGAGTGTAAATTGTATAGGTGACAAGAATCCATAAAATAGCATTTATTCAGAAGCTGCAAAATCTGAGGTACAGGCAATAATTGTCGGATATTGCGCTCGTCTGAATTATGTAAAACTACCGTTATATATGGAATACTTGGTATATTTCCTTAAGGGGAGACTGACCGTTTGTTTGCTCTATTAATTAAATTATTCATATATTTTGTTTCAGTTTCCTCCCTAGACCTCCATCAAGCTTAGAAAAACACCCCCTAGACCCCCTTCAAGATAAATTTGTACATTTTTCGGTAGAAAAATTTCCCGGCCGAAGGCCGGTTCCTCTTAAAATTGCAGGCTCGCTATCGCTCGCCAGGAAATAATCGACACCTAAATGGCACGAAAGGTCTTAAAATTGACAACGAAATGGGGCGAAAGGTGTTAAAATCGCCAAACTAATGGGCCGAACGTCTTATAATCTCAAAACCAGTGGGGCTAAATATTAAGGAGAAGGGGTCCAGAAAAACGGTCTGTCTCCAGTTAACTTCTTGCCATATCCAGCTGGTCCTTGTGCTTCATACGAGTACAGGCTCTTTTGGTGTTCCTCCCTGTAGTAATCTTGCCTCTGATCACCATGCCCAATGTTTTGCCTGTCTTCTTGACCTAAGTTGCCGTAAGGGTACATTTGTGTCGAACTTCACGGCAGGTGCTATGTTAAACCTCTCCGACATATGACGCGGTTTTGAGCTTAGTGGGGATACTTTAAAGCCTGTGTTACCATCAGGGGTATTTAGAAACCTTTAGTTTAGTTACTTCAACCTCTGCAGTTGTCTTTGAGTTAGCTGTGGGCAGAAAACTAATTTTGGAGAGGTAATTATAAGAGTGAGAGAACTCTATTTCTTATTGCTAATCTGGCAACTAATGCGTCATATGTGCGTGAAAGGGTTAAGAGATGCCAAGTGAGACGATGTATATATTTATATATATTTTTTCCTTTTTGTATTATTCGTCCACTAGTTACAGTAGGCTTCTGTTACTGATACTGATTTTATGATTGTTTAGGATATTGTTAGCAGGTTAAAGATTACAAACATACTATATACCTTTAATTCAAATGATAACCATGAGTGGCACAGCATTATTTGTTCATGATATCAGAAATCACTGTTAATGACATTTGAAGACATGGATTGTGATAGCCTGATCTACACACACACACACACACACACACACACACACACACACACACACACACAGACACACACACACACAGACACACACACACACACACACACACACACACACACACACACACACACACACACACACACACAGACACACACACACACACACAGACACACACACACACACACACACACAGACACACACACACACACACACACACACACACACACACACACACACACACAGACACAGACACAGACACACACACACACACACACACACACACACACACACATTAGATATATGGTGAAACGGAATCCCTTTCATTTCGTTATCTCTGACATAATCATCTATCCTCCTCGTCAGGTGTCCGAATAATCAACTCTATTTTCTTGTGGACAGAAAGGTTTATGTACAGTTGACCAAATAAGTCGTGTCGCCGGTGTCATTACGTTTTGCTCTCTGTGTGTTGTATTAATGTCTGTCGGATGTTGACTAGGGAGGGTAAGTGTAGGAACATGTTTGTATATCTCACTCGAAACGATGAATTAATGCTTAGATAGTGCTGATACCAATTAGTGATCGACATATAATTGGTGCCGCGACATGACGTATTTGGCTGACTGTACGGTCGCGCTAATAAGTCATGTCTCAGCTGTCATTACGTTTGGCTCTCTTTGTGCTGTATTAAGGGGGGATATCCACTTGAGGGACCTTTTTCTTGACTCCTTTCTCCCTCATGCTTAGCCCCATTGTTTTTCTAATTTTAAGACATTTGCCCCTTTATTTTGACTATTTTAAGAACTTTCAACCCATTTCTGTCAATTTTAAAACCTTTCGTGCCTTTTAGGTGTCGATTTTATCCTGGCGAGCGATAGCGAGCCTGTAATTTAAGGGGAACCGGCTTTCAGCCGGGACATTTTTCTACCGAAAAATGTACAAATTTATCTTGAAAGGGGCTCAAGGGGGTGTAATCTTAAGCTTGAAGGATATCCAGGGACCAAACTAAAAACCTCCCCTTAATGTCTGTCGGGTGTTGACTAGGGAGGGTAAGTGTAGGAACATGTTTGTATATCGCACTCAAAAAGAAGAAATCATGTGTAACTATTGCTGATACCAATTATTGATTGAAATATACTTGGTGCCGCGACATCACTTATTTGGCCGACTGTATGGGAGGGACTTCGGAGGCTGGGATGTATCTTTGCGTCATTAAGGGGAGATTTCCACTTGAGGGATATTTTTCTGAAACCCTTTCTCCCTCATATTTAGCCCCATTGCCTTTGATATTTTAAGACGTGCGTCCCATTAGTTCAGCGATTTTAAGAACTTTCGACTCATTTCCGTCAATTTTAAGACTTTTCGGGCCAATTAGGTATCGATTTTTTCCTGGCGAGCGACAGCGAGCCTGTAATGTAAAATGTTGCGGCCTTCGGTCGGGACATTTTTCTACCGAAAAATGTACAAATTGATCTTGAAAGGGGTTCTAGAGGTTGTAATATTAAGTTTGATGGAAGTCTAGGGAACAAACTAAAATCTTCCCTTTAAGCCACATTCTCTCCCGTCGGTTGCAAACACTGACGAGGTTCTCAAAGAACCTGTCTTAAGTCACCAATTATTTACATTTTTCGACAACACATCGTACTAATATAAGAATAGGGAAGGAACAGTTTTGTAATATGCTCCGAGAACCCTATTAATGATGTATTCATGCTGTACTCCCCCAATGTAACTCTCTATAACGAGTTGCGTACTTAATAGTGACGAGAACTAGTAACATTAGCTAATGTTGAAGCAATAATGATACAATATATTTTCTTTCTCTCTAATACAGTATATACACAGTAATATATATATATATATCATAGGTTACTGCATGTACAGTGTGTGTGTGAGTTTTTCTTTTGACTTCAAACTACTATCGGCTTAAGATTTGACTTCAAACTACTATCGGCTTAAGATTTGACTTCAAACTACTATCGGCTTAAGATTTGACTTCAAACTACTATCGGCTTAAGATTTGCATATACAGTACAAGTATACCATTAACTTTGATCACGTAAAGAGATCGAACGAGCCAATTTAGATGGTACAGCAATAGAGATCAGATGGTCAACATACCAACACTAACCTTCTCCTACCTATCATTTATCCTCCCTGTATTATACTTTATATTGGACACTAAATAAAGGGCGGAGGGAGCTGTGGGATGGGGTGTGCTTGGTAGGCTATAAATCGGCTTTAAATTTTACCTCTGACAATAACGGTCATCCTTAATGGCTTCATTTCTTAGATAGACACTTTATTTCATGGAAATAAATGACCTTCGATTAAGAATCCAATCTTACTTAACCATCAAACAAGATGAGTTTTAGTCCAGTTGATATTGAGAAACTCATATGAGATAAGCATTTCCCTACAAAAAAAGCTTAGTTGGCAGAACTAGATAGCCATATTCGGTTGCGATAACGATATTGTAATCTAAAGATAGTATATTTAAGGGGAGGAAGACCGTTTTTCTGGACACCCTTCTCCCTAATGTTTAGCCCCACTAGTTTTGATATTATAAGACGTTCGGTCCATTAGTTTGGCGATATCTACACCTTTTGCCCCATTTCGTTGTCAATTTTAAGACCTTTCGTGCCATTTAGATGTCGATTATTTCCTGGCGAGCTATAGTGAGCCTGCAATTTAAGAGGAAACGGCCTTTGGTCGGTACATTTTTATAACGAAAAATTTACAAATTTATCTTGAAGGGGGGTCTAGGGGGTGTTTTTCTAAGCTTGATGGAGGTCTAGGGAGGAAACTAAAAAAATATATGAATAAATGAATTAATAGACCAAACAAACGGTCAGTCTCCCCTTAAGAGGTGATCGGTAGAGCACATACCTCCGCCAGCGCAGGCGGAGGTATGTGCTCTCCCGGGTGGCCCTTTAGTTGATGATACTAATGTTACAACTAACAAGATTACGTTCTAGTTTGGCTTAATTTTGGCAACTTAAGGGGAGACTGGCCGTTTGTTTGGTCTATTAATTCATGTATTCATATATATTTTTAGTTTCCTTATTATTATGATGTTTATTCAATTATTATTATGATGTTTATTCAATTATTATTATGATGTTTATTCAATTATTATTATGATGTTTATTCAATTATTATTATGATGTTTATTCAATTATTATTATGATGTTTATTCAATTATTATTATGATGTTTATTCAATTATTATTATGATGTTTATTCAATTATTATTATGATGTTTATTCAATTATTATTATTATGTTTATTCAATTATTATTATGATGTTTATTCAATTATTATTATGATGTTTATTCAATTATTATGATGTTTATTCAATTATTATTATGATGTTTATTCAATTATTATTATGATGTGTATTCAAATATTATTATGATGTTTATTCAATTATTATTATGATGTTTATTCAATTATTAATGAAGATTTTGTTCGGTTTTACCATTTTCGAGCAATGTATTGTGTTTTGCCCCCTAGGCTAACAAAAACACCTTTCCATCTTTCCTTCAAACTAGAGAAGAATGCCTACTCAGACCCCCTTCGAGCTTAGTTTGCACATTTGTCGAGAGAAACATTTCCCGACCGACGGCCGTTTTCATTTAAGTTGCAGGTTCACTATCTCTTTCCCTGAAAAAAACCGACACCCGAATGGGGTAAAGCATCTTATTATCGCCAAACTAATGGGGTGACAAATATGAATATCTCCAAACTAATGTGTGGGTGTGCGTGGGTGGGTCGATGTATGTGTGTGTGTGTGGGGGGGGGGGGGGGGGGGGGGGGGGGTGAGTTAGGGGGTGGGGGGGGGGGGGGGGGGGGGGGGGGGGGTGGGGGGGGGGGGGGTGGGGGGTGGGGGGGGGGGGTGGGTGTGTGTGTGTGGGGGGGGGGGGGGGGGTCGGTGTATCTGTGTGTGTATGTGTGTATTTACCTATTTGTAGTTAACAGGAATTGAGCAGCGCTCGTGTTGTCCTGTCTTAGTTACTTTATAACCAATCCATTTTACTTATACAAGTATCGTAATGGATATTCCCAATTCCCATGTGTATGTTTGTGTGTGTGCGAGTGGGTCCGTGTGTGTGTGTGTGTGTATCGGTGTGTGTGGGTGTGAGTTTGTGGGTGGGTCGGTGTGTGTGTATGTTTGTGTGGGTGTGTATCGGTGTGTGTGTGTTGGGGTCGGTTTGTGTTAGTAATCACTGTTCGCCAATAGAGAGGTGTGGGCTAATATTCCCAAGTGACGTAGCTCTGGATCGTGAAGTCCCCCCCCCCCCCTCCCTGCAGCAGCCGAGGTCTCTAGGGGGTTCCTGGGGGGTCAAGAGAGGGATTATGGGTGGTTTAAGGGGAGGCAGACCGTTTTACTGGACCCCCTTCTCCATAATGTTTAGCCTCACTAGTTTTGAGATTATAAGACGTTCGGCCCATTAGTTTGGCGATTTTAGCACCTTTCGCCCCATTTCGTTGTCAATTTTAGACCTTTCGTGTTCGTGTACATGTCTCTTTAACAGCCAAACCTTGCATTTTCTTGCTCCATATGATGAGAGCCTTCAAAAAAGTTTGGGTAACACTTCCACACCAGGTACGTTTTTTTGGTACAGCACAATATGTGATAATAGTTTGGTGCCATTTGGCCAAAATGGCAAAAATGAGGTTTTATGGTTAACTCCACAAATAATTGAGATAGGAAGTTGATTTTGGTGTCCTTATATAGGTTTTTGATACCGAGGAATTCATCGGCACCATTTCTGGCCGCATTGGAGTTGTCTTAAGTTCCATAATTTCAAAATGGCCGCCAAACAGTTCCGGCAGCGTCATTGGATATTTTTTGGAGAATCTCATCATATGTTGCTCAGTGGGACTTGATCTACCACGAGATGATGGCAGCAAAGAACCTGCATCGCCAATATGTTAATGTGGTGGCGACAACACATGAGACATACAACCACCATAAGTCATCTAAAGCCACAACGGACCGCAAAGAGTCACAAATTCAGAGGATGAATAGATTCATTGAAAAGAAAGGGTCCCCTCTCTCTGTAGGTGCTTCTCCAACACTGCAAAATTTTGTGACAAAAGAGGTTATGTCCGACGACATCAGGAATGACATGCTGAATGCTTTCACAAAAGGGAAAGAAAAGTACCTGACATTTAGGAAAGAGAGGCTTCTCCACAAAACGACACGAATAAGTAACACCATTCATCGTTCAAATTTGAAAACAATGACAACTATACGTAACAAGCCACAGAAGACAACCAGAAAGACAGTGAAGGAGATGAATATAACAGAGAGAAGCATTGAAATTGCTCGGGAGCGTGGCCTCTCAACTCAAGACCTGTTAAAATATGATATTGTTCCCTCCCCAGTGTTGTTTGATGCTGAAGGAATGATGACAAAGCCAGCAAAGAGTCAGTTAATCAAGGAGTTGGAGGTACATCTCAAACCTGAGGATTACAACTATAGTCCCTGTCGCAATGCTTCCTTCATAATTGACGTCATGTCCACCATTCGAAAGGTTAATCTTACCAGACTCTCCACATTCAATGACTTTGTGGCCACTTTTGTGTCATTCTCAGATGCATACCGTCAGTTTGGGCGATGTAACTATGTGTTTGACATGTATTCTGAGGAGTCCTCTGTGAAGGACAGTGAGAGAAAGAGGCGTACTAATACAGTACCCATTGCTTACAGTTCAATTGATCTATCATCACCGCTACCAAATGACATGGCCACTTTCTGGCCTTCCAACAACAACAAAATCATCCTTGAAAACCTGATCTACAATCATCTTCGTTCAAATATTTCTCCCCCTGGAGAGTATCCTACCATACTTGGGCAGGTTACCAGAGAGGAAGAGGAATGGCAATGCATCAGCATTTACAAAGGCAAGGAGAACACACTATCACACCTTCAGTCTACATTTGAGGAAGCTGACCTTCGCATAGCCCTCATGTTCTTGATGCTCTCAAGAATGGACACGGAGTATGTGTTGTCATTTCCAATGATACAGACGTAATTGTTGCCCTGCTTTACCACATGCCTGTGTTTCTCCAACATAACCTAAAGGAGCTGTGGGTACGAGCTGGAGTTGGAGACACCACTCGGTATGTGCCCCTTCATAATTTGTTTGACCGTCTTGGATGTCACCTCTGTACAGTCCTTCCAGCCATACACAGCCTTACTGGATATGACATCACCAGCAAAGTTGCTACTAAAAAGCTGCTTTAAAAGCTGAACCAGAGGAGTTACTGAAGCACTTTGGGAGGTCGCCATGTCTTTCCCCATACATTATCAGTAATGCAGAATGTTACTTGGTGAAGGTGCTCAAATCAACAAGTGATGCCAAGAATTTTTCAGACTTGCGGGCCGAGGTTTTCCACCATACAAAGGGGAGTTCTCATCTAAATCTGCCTCCATCCAGCCAGGAACTTCTACCACATATTAAGCGTAGCTTCTATAATGCATACACCATCATGCATGCCTTAGATATTCATCATGATCCAAAAAATGTGATCTCACTGAAACCAGAGGATTTTGGCTATAAGAACGACAATGAACAGTTGATACCTGAGACATCATGGAAAACCCTTGAGTCACATTGGACAGTTGTCTGTTCATACACTAAGTGTGCCATGTCGACATGCCTCTGCAGGACCGCGACAGTCAAATGTGTTAATTTCTGTCACTGCCAGAAAGCATCCCCCAGCACATGTAAAAATCCAATTGCTTGAAGGACATTCAACCATGCTAAAAATGTATTAGTTATATCTAAACATGATAAATAAATGTAACTTTTGTAACTTTGTAACTTTTGTACAGTTATAACTTTGTAAAAATATCACTAACTCCAAAAATAATTGAGATGGGAAGTTAATTTTGGAAGCTCCTGTTTGGCGGCCATTTTGAAATTATGCTAATTAAGTCAACTCCAATGAGGCTAAAAATGGTGCCAATGAATTCCTCGGTATCAAAAACCTATATAAGGACACCAAAATCAACTTCCCATCTCAATTATTTTAGGAGTTAGAGATATTTGTGTAAATTAGGTTAAAGTGGCATTTTGGTGAATTTTGTTTACATTGACCCCCAATGTCACCATACACTGCACTGATGAATGAATATGAAGTGTGTATCGATAAAAAGACTCAGTAAGGACAAAATTACCAATTCTGGTTACTTTATCTGCAATAATAGATATATAGGAGGCTTCCAAACTTTGAGTGAGTTTCAAACTGAAACCGATTTTTTGGAAAAATTTAGCAAAATAATGGATTTTTTTTCCTTAAAAACACAGCTTATGACATTGAACCATGCTAAACATGAATTAGTTATATCTAAACGTGATAAATAAATGTAACTTTTGAGTCTAAGACTGTCTGCTAGTGTGTTATTCCATAAAACCTAATTTTTGCCATTTTGGTCAAATGGCACCAAACTATTATCACATTGTGCTGTACCAAAAAAACGTACCTGGTGTGGAAGTGTTACCCAAACTTTTTTGAATGCTCTCATCATATGGAACAAGAAAATTCCAGGTTTGGCTGTAAAAGAGACATGTACACAAACACACACACACCCCCCCCCCCCCCCCCCCGCCCCCCCCCCCCCCCCCCCCCCACCCCCCCCCCCCCACGAGCCAAGACTAGTAGAAAAATTTCCCGGCCGAAGGCCGGTTCCTCTTAAAATTGCAGGGTCGCTATCGATCGCCAGGAAAAAATCGACACCTAAATGGCATGAAAGGTCTTAAAATTGACAACGAAATGGGGCGAAAGGTGTTAAAATCGCCAAACTAATGGGCCGAACGTCTTATAATCTCAAAACTAGTGGGGCTAAACATTAGGGAGAAGGGGGTCCAGAAAAACGGTCTGCCTCCCCTTAAGCACTCCATGCTGTGAAAACAGTTACAAAGCTGGCCAGATATTTAAAGAGAGGTATAAGAGGCTCAATTGTATGAGCAGCATACATTTAATAATGAAGTGTAGAAATATTGGCAGGCTATTGAATACTGTACTGTGAAAGTGAACATCAAGATGGAATATTTTGATACGTTGGCCGCACGTTATTGTACACTCGGATACCATAGTCTCTAGCCCACCCATAAATAGTCGTGGACTTAACCTATATCGATTTATGGAAGTACATCTCTGGAAACTAATTAATGCATATATCTTCATATATATCAACTACAAAATAATGTAAACTAGTTATTGAAAAGCCAGTTATATTAAGAAATCAATCCAGGTAGCTATAATTCAATCCAGGTAGCTATAATTCAATCCAGGTAGCTATAATTCAATCCAGGTAGCTATAATTCAATCCAGGTAGCTATAATTCAATCCAGGTAGCTATAATTCAATCCAGGTAGCTATAATTCAATCCAGGTAGCTATAATTCAATCCAGGTAGCTATAATTCAATCCCGGTAGCTATAATTCAATCCAGGTAGCTATAATTCAATCCAGGTAGCTATAATTCAATCCAGGTAGCTATAATTCAATCCAGGTAGCTATAATTCAATCCAGGTAGCTATAATTGCACACAGAAACACACAGGGGGTCCAGGTATTGTTATGAGTGGGCTAGAAACTATGACATCCGAGTGTACAAAGATACCATTTGTCCGAGTACCACTTGTGTTGCCATAATATGGATTGAGCTGCCAATATGTATATATTTATGATTAACGATACCAAAATATGAATAATTGTGTTGATAGATACTTAAGGATCGACAAATTTCAAACTCATGTGATATCAATATCAAATACAGAGTGGGTATTTGCACCCGACCGTGAAAATAACCCTCTACGGTATTTGCACCCGACCGTGAAAATAACACTCTACGGTATTTGCACCCGACCGTGAAAATAACACTCTACGGTATTTGCACCGACCGTGAAAATAACACTCTACGGTATTTGCACCCGACCGTGAAAATAACCCTCTACGGTATTTGCACCGACCGTGAAAATAACACTCTACGGTATTTGCACCGACCGTGAAAATAACACTCTACGGTATTTGCACCCGACCGTGAAAATAACACTCTACGGTATTTGCACCCGACCGTGAAAATAACACTCTACGGTATTTGCACCGACCGTGAAAATAACAATCTACGGTATTTGCACCCGACCGTGAAAATAACACTCTACGGTATTTGCACCCGACCGTGAAAATAACACTCTACGGTATTTGCACCCGACCGTGAAAATAACACTCTACGGTATTTGCACCCGACCGTGAAAATAACCCTCTACGGTATTTGCACCCGACCGTGAAAATAACACTCTACGGTATTTGCACCCGACCGTGAAAATAACACTCTACGGTATTTGCACCCGACCGTGAAAATAACACTCTACGGTATTTGCACCCGACCGTGAAAATAACACTCTACGGTATTTGCACCCGACCGTGAAAATAACACTCTACGGTATTTGCAGCCGACCGTGAAAATAACCCTCTACGGTATTTGCACCCGACCGTGAAAATAAAACTCTACGGTATTTGCACCCGACCGTGAAAATAACACTCTACGGTATTTGCACCCGACCGTGAAAATAACACTCTACGGTATTTGCACCCGACCGTGAAAATAACACTCTACGGTATTTGCACCCGACCGTGAAAATAACACTCTACGGTATTTGCACCCGACCGTGAAAATAACACTCTACGGTATTTGCACCCGACCGTGAAAATAACACTCTACGGTATTTGCACCCGACCGTGAAAATAACACTCTACGGTATTTGCACCCGACCGTGAAAATAACACTCTACGGTATTTGCACCCGATCGTCGTCTTATTTATATTTCGATACAAGACTCATAAAATATATCTGACCGTTTAGAGAAAGGTAAAGGTGAATGTACACTAATAACTGATTGTGTCAACCGACGAGATATCAGGTTAATATTTAACTTGGAATACATAAAACAATAATATATACTGTATATAAACAAACACATACACACACACACACACACATACAAACACTCATGCACACACACACACACACACACACACACACACACCTACACACATAATAACACACACACACACACACACACACATTACCAACAGCACAATATTTTCTAGAGGCATTTAAGAGAGGCTCATAATAATCCTTGCAGAATGATAGATCAGGAGGAGTTTACCCCACGGGAAGAAGGCTAATATGTTGGGTTTAGCTTGATATATCGCCTAGCTAATGTACTCATGGTTTAAGGAATGTCACCGACTTTTTGTTTATCTTTCTCTCCTTTTCTCTCTTTTCCTGGCTTGTATCCGTTCGGCCCCATTCAGCCAACTGGTTCAAGACGTTTATCCCCATCCAGGTGTCGATTTCTTCCTGGCGAGCGAAAGCGAGCCAGCATTCTATGGAGAAATCCGGCTTCGCCGGAGACATTTTTCTATCGAATAATGTACAAATTTAGCTTGCTGTCAAAACAAAAACATATATATGCTGGCTCGCTACCGCTCGCCAAGAAAACATTGACACCTGGATGGAGGTAAACGTCTTAAAACAGTAGGCTGAATGGGGCCGAATGGGAGAGAAAGAGAAGAAGACAAACGAGGTGGGCTCCCATAAGGGTAGAGCAGCGACCACCAGCTCGGAGGAAGGGTTTACATAGGTTCAATGATGCTTCTTAGTATTAGCCCACTTCTTTCTATTTAGCTATTTAGGTACACTCGCATACCATAGTCTCTGGCCCACTCATAAATATTAATACAGTCGCGCTAATAAGTCATGTCCCAGCTGTCATTACGTTTGGCTCGCTCTGTGCTGTATGCTTGTCTGTTAGATGTTGAATAGGGTGGGTAAGTGTGGGAACATGGTTGTAGATCTCACTCGAAAAGAAGAAATCATGTGTAAATATTGCGGATACCAATTATTGATCAAAAAATAATTGGTGCCGGGACATCACTTATTAGCACGATTGTACAGTCGCGCTAATAAGTCATGTCTCGGCACCAAGTATATTTTGATCCATAATTGGTATCAACAATATCTATAAACACGATTTATGCATTGCGAGTGAGATAAATCAACATGTGTCTACACTTACCCACCCTATTCGACATCGGACAGACATTAATACAGCACAGAGCGAGCCAAACGTAATGACAGCTGGGACATGACTTATTAGCGCGACCGTACACTTCACTTATTTCTAACTATGGAAGTATATCTCTGGAAACCAACTTATAATTATGTTCCATAAATCAACTACAAAACTACATATACTGTTTATTAAAAAGAAAGTTATATCCAAAAACCAGTCCAGAGAGTTATAATTGCATACATACAAATATATGGGGTCCACGATTTCTTATGGGTGGGTTAGAAACTATGCCATCCGACTGTACAGTCGCGCTAATAAGTCATGTCCCAGCTGTCATTACGTTTGGCTGGCTTTGTGTTGTATTAATGTCTGTCAGATGTTGAATAGGGTCGATAAGTGTAGGAACATGTTTGTATATTTCACTCGATATGAAGAATCAAGCTTAGATATTGCTGATACCAATTATTGATCAAAGCATAATTGGTGCCGAGACGTCACTTATTAGCGCGACTGTACCATACCATACACGTAGTCACTGGAGGAGGTAACGTGTTTTCCTTCGTTTGCCTGTTATGAAATTTCGAGGACATAAGATATGCACCGAGGAATGAGCTATTCAATTGACCACTTGCGAGTTTCAGGCTATAAGGAAGTTGGAGCCGTAAACATCGATATTAAGCAGAAATACAGTAATAATGTAGGTTTGTGATGGATAGAAAGGATGTTGAATTGGGTTGTATGTGTTTATATATGTACTACAACTGTATTGGGTTGTATGTGTTTATATATGTTGAATTGGGTTGTATGTGTTTATATATGTTGAATTGGGTTGTATGTGTTTATATATGTTGAATTGGGTTGTATGTGTTTATATATGTACTACAACCGTATTGGGTTGTATGTGTTTATATATGTACTACAACCGTATTTCAGCTGGTAATTCTGCTAACTATCAATGTGTACAGCCCCAACTTCCTTATAGAACGAAACTCGCAAGTCGGCAATTTAGAAGGTGATCGGTGAAGCGCATACCTCCACCAGCGTAGGTGGCACACAACATTATGATCTTATGTTCAAGAGATGTATTTATGTATGTACTCAGGCACATACCCCATTGCTGGGGGTGGCCGACTCGAGACAGAGCCCGAACAGAAACCTTTAAAGTTCCAATTCTTAGGGTCCAGGACCACTTTCGCGTTCCCTCGCCTATTTCTCTGTCTCTGTGGCGGTATATATGCATCAATAAAGAAGACATTTAATTCAGGTGGTAATTGGTAGAGTGCATACCCCGCCATCGTAGCTTCCAATCGGGTTTATCTGTATCTATCTATCTATCTATCTATATACTCAGGCCCAATCCCCACCTTTCCCTTTTTTTTGGGGGGAGGGGGAGAGGGCCGACTCAAGACAGAGCCAGAATAGGAACAACACAAAACACAACAGAAAACAATACACACACAAAAACAAAATAGAAATTCACACACATCTAGGTCATCCAGGAGATGACATTCCAAATTACATGAAGCTGTATATATTTTACAGATCACTTAAGGGGAGGTTTTTAGTTTGTTTCCTACTCCTTCAGCAATCTTAAAATTTCACCCCCTTGACCCCCTTTCAAGATAAATTTGTACATTTTTCGGTAGAAAAATGTCCCGGCCTTGGTTACTCTTAAATTACAGGCTCGCTATCGCTCGCCAGGATAAAATCGACACCTAAATGGCACGAAAGGTCTTAAATTTGACAGAATGGGGCGGACATGCTTAAAATTACCAAACTAATGGGGCAAACGTCTTCAAATCTCAAAAGCAATGGGGCTAGACATGAGGGAGAAAGAGGTCAAGAAAAAAGTCCTTCAGGTGGAAATCTCCCCTTAAAAGAAGACTTGCTATGTCTTTGTACATTATTTATTAGTTTATTAATGTAGACACACACATACACACACACACACATATATAGTAAACACACACCAAGCCTGAATAACCTCGGGGAAAAGGCAACAAAAAGCAGGCAAGAAAGAAAACAACAGCGGTTCACAGCCAATACCGCCCGGCAGTATGAAAAGCTGCCAACAACATATTTTCAGACAACCTACATGGGGCACTTTCCTCTCAACAGACGCACTCGAAAGTCAAGTCCCATCTTCCCCATCTTGACTGTACATTTGTGTTTATGATATAGGGGAAAAAAATCCTTAACACTTTCAAGATCCGATTCCGAATGTCTTGTCTGTTTTCTGGCTATTATTAGACGATAGTATTGTCATACAATATATTTGTATGATAATATCTAGTGTCCTCATCTACTTCATATACCGATATATCTTAAGCCTGTATCAAACGAGCGCTTTTATAGTCAACATTCGATGATCAACATTTTTCTGGCAACGTTTCTTGAATATTTTGCACTGGTATCTGAAACTAGACTGATGGTAGATGAATTTAGAGGACAGAAATGTTATAAATTTGTACCATATAAGCTGCCAGACCAGTATTAAGGATAAATGTTGAGGGAAAAAGCGCTAGTGTGATACCGGCCTTATTCACACTCGTGCTGAAGCGCCCATGGAAGTACACACCTAGGCCACACACTGGAAAACACACACACTCCCGGAGACAAACACCATGCACTGGAGAATTCGACTCTCCCGGACACTCTACCATACGCTTCCTACGCAAACAGAGGTGTCTAGCATTCGCTTGGGGCATGACTCTCCTGCAGACTCCATCACACACCCTGCTCACACCCAGATGTTTCCCGCATCCGCTTGGGGCATATCATCTACCACTTCCCCATTCACCATTACACCTATTGAAGAATAACCATTGATGTTGATACCATTTGTTCCTGTATAACCCAAGGTATAACTAATTATTATAGTTGCTGCTTTGTTCCTGTTCTGCTGACTGCTGCTGATTCTACACTTACTTACTCAGTAAATACAAGGCTGATTGATTCTATTGTATTGATTCTGACTTGCCATTAGGTAATTAAATACCATGGGTGGTGGCAAGCGTCAACCGCTACCGTTATTACAAGTATAAGATTACTAATAGCTGCACAGAAGAAACCCACTTACTAAGATTACTAATAGCTGCACAGAAGAAACCCACTTACTAAGATTGCTAATAGATGCACAGAAGAAACCCACTTACTAAGATTACTAATAGCTGCACAGAAGAATCCCACTAACTAAGAGTGACAGCAGTGATGATGTTGGTAGTGATGATGATGACAGTAGTAGATATGATGGTTGTAGTAGTAGTGATGATGGTCATACTAGTAGTGATGATGGTGACAAATAATGATGATAGTTGTAGTGATAATGATGACAGTAGTGATGATGGTGACAGTATTAGTGATTATGGTTAGTAGTGATTATGGTGAAAGTTGTAGTGATGATGACAGTAGTAGTGATGATGAGAGTAGTGATGATGGTAAGAGTAGTAGTGTTTTCTATACTAGTAGTAGTGCTGATGATAGTAATGGTGATAGTGACTAGTAGTGATGATGGTGACCCATCGCAGAGTTGGGTATGCCGTTTTGATTTTGGGCAAAACGGCACGTCTACTTTATTTTAATTACCGTCGCATTCACGCACCGAATGTTCGTGTGAAGTTTGGTAAGAATCCGTCGAACGGTCTAGGAGGAGTTTTAGGACAGACAGACATGTCAACCGGCATGTGCCACTATACCGGGGGCGATACCACTCTGCTTACGCAGAGTTGATAATACTATTAACATCATCACTACTACTTTCATCATCACTACAACTGTAACCATCATCACTACTAGTCACCATCGCCCTTACTATCATCAGCACTACTACTGTTATAATCATCACTACTACTCTCACTATCATCACTACTACTCTCATCATCATTACAACTTTCACCATCTTCACTGATACTCTCACCATCATTACTACTGTCACCATCGTCACTACCATCATCATCATTATCACTAAAACTATCACCATCACCATTACTATAATCACCATCATCTTACAATCATCATTACTACTGTCACATCATATCTACAACTGTCACCATCATCACTACTGTAACTAACTACAAACATCATCACTACTATTCTTACCGTCATCACTACTATCACCATTATCCCTACTACTACTACCATCACTTCTACTGTCAACTAAACTAACCTAATTTAGCCTAACCTAACCCAACCTAACCTATCCCGTTCGTCGTACAAATGTGGGGGGAGTTGTTTTGGGGGCGTCATCTCCAGTAACCATCATCAATACTTTCACCATCATCACTACTACTATCCCCATCACTACTACCATCATTACTGCTACTATCACCACCACTATATCACAACTACTTTCACAATCACGACTGCCCTCACTACCATAATAACCATCATCATCACTACTGGCAATATCATAACTGCTACCATAATCACCACAACTATCACTAATACACTGAGACACACTATCGTCATTAAAACAGATCATTACCACCATGACAAATACTATCACAATCACCAATACCATCACTACTATAGTCTATTTGTTTCCAGCTGAGGGTAATTTGCCATGTTTTTATCTTTGTTTCTCAGCTATAAGGTAGATTTTGTAGTGAAATATTATGTTAATTATGAAAACTTGGCATTAATACGACACACAGCCATAGTTGTTTCACATATTTCCATTAAGTATCGAGCAATCATATACTAAGGGATTCAATTTACCATCAGCTGGGAAAAAAATAGAGTATAGTACCATTATCACCATTATCATCACTTCTGTGATGTACAGTATGTGTGATGTGTGGCGTTCTGTGATGTGTGTGCACACATACACACAGAACGCCATCATCATTGCTGCCACATAAGAATGTACACACACACAAGCATACAGACACAGTGATTACAATAATACGCCTGACTGACCGTCGCATTCACCCAACAAATGTTTGTGTGAAGTTTGGTGAAAATCCGTCCAACGGTGTAGGAGTTTTGGGACAGACGGACGACAACGACGACGACGACGACATACTTTTTGGCCGGTGGTACCCCCCTGTACAGTAATATGGGGGGGGGGATACCACTAGACTAGGCTTACGCAGAGCTGACAACAGTTAAAACGAGAATGACGATTAAACATACAACACTCAATCAAAGGATGGGGCTTTAACCCCTTCTGTACCAACGACGTCTTTGTAAAATTATTCTAGCTATATTTAGACTTATTTTATGTAGCTTAGGAAGGATATATGGTAGCTAAAGGATTAATTGAGATAGTCTGTAGCCTTTTAATTGGTAGACGTCCTCCCTAAGCTGACGTGTGTAGCCTTTTAATTGGTAGACGTCCTCCCTAAGCTGAATAAAATCGTCTAATAGTGTCCAGAATATGATGAAAAATGTCACCGGTACTGAGGAGGATAATTAACCTTTAGCTGCCGCCATATGATTTTACTCAACTTGGCCAAATTCACACGGTCACTTTTTGCAGAGAAGATCCACTGAGACATATAATACCCAATGGACCACTTGCGAGTTTCAGGCTATAAGGAAGTTGGAGCCGTAGACATTGATATTTAGCAGAATTACTAGCTAAAATTATGTTTTAGTGCATTTATATACCCATTAAATTTAAATAATTATACTGTCTATCCATCAGAAACCTACATCATTACTGGATTTCTGTTTTGCATCGATGTTTACAGCTTCAACTTCCTTATAGCCTGAAACTCGCAAGTGGTCAATTGATATCTGACGGACCAAGACGAGATTAGGGGAAGGCTGTCCCAAAGAACGAAACGCAAGGACAAGTTTAAAAGACCTTATTGTCCAAAAATGGCTGCCGTAAGGTCCGCTAAGAAGGTTACCTAAACGCTAACTAAATATAAAGTAGACGTGCCGTTTTGCCCAAAATCAAATCATCACCACCATCACCTTCATCCCCATCATCATCATCACCTTCATCATCACCACCATCACCATAATCATCATCATCACCTTCATCATCATCACCACCACCATCTTCATCATTCTCATCATCACCACCACCACCACCACCATCATCATCTTCACCATCATCACCATCATCATCACCATCATCATCATCATCACCACCACCACCATCATCATCCTCACCATCACCACCATCATCATCTTCATCATCACCACCATCATCATCTTCACCACCATCACCACCATCATCATCATCATCACCACCATCATCATCTTCATCACCTTCATCACCACCACCATCATCACCACCATCACCATCACCACCACCACCATCATCACCTTCATCATCACCACCATCATCATCTTACACCACTGCACCATCGTACACCACTATTATCACAGCTACCACCAAAATCACCACTACTATCACTACCGTAATCATCATCATCATCACTGCAAATCATCACTACTGTGATGATGTGCCTCGTGGGAGCACACACGCACAGATCCTTACCACCATCACAACAACTACCATAGTCATCACCACCATCACTACTACTGCAATAATCACCATCATCCTCACTACTGTGATGTGTGTGCCCCTACGAGACATACTCACACACATCTTCACTACACAGACACACCATCAACATCACTGCTGTGAATAACTACTGTGATATGTGTCACACACACCGATCATCACTACACAGACACACCATCAACATCACTGCTGTGATATGAGTCACACACACACAGGTCCTCACTACACAGATACACCATCATCATCACTACTGTGATATGAGTCACACACACACAGATCCTCACTACACAAACACACCATCATCATTACTACTGTGATATGAGTCACACACACACACAGATCCTCACTACACAAACACACCATCATCATCACTACTGTGATATGAGTCACACACACACACAGATCCTCACTACACAAACACACCATCATCATTACTACTGTGATATGAGTCACACACACACACAGATCCTCGCTACACAAACACACCAACATCATCACTACTGTGATATGAGTCACACACACACACAGATCCTCACTACACAAACACACCAACATCATCACTACTGTGATATGAGTCACACACACACACAGATCCTCACTACACAAACACACAAACATCATCACTACTGTGATATGAGTCACACACACACACAGATCATCACTACACCAACACACCAACATCATCACTACTGTGATATGAGTCACACACACACAGATCATCACTACACCAACACACCAACATCATCACTACTGTGATATGAGTCACACACACACAGATCCTCACTACACAAACACACCATCATCATCACTACTGTGATATGAGTCACACACACACACAGATCCTCACTACACAAACACACCAACATCATCACTACTGTGATGAGTCACACACACACAGATCATCACTACACAGACACACCATCATCATCACTGCTGTGATATGAGTCACACACACAGATCCTCACTACACAAACACACCATCATCATCACTACTGTGATATGAGTCACACACACACAGATGATCACTACACAGGCACCCCATCATCATCACTGCTGTGAAACACAAATGTGATATGTGTCACACACACAGATCCTCACTACACAGACACACCATCATCATTGCTGTTATGTGTGTGTCCCTACACACACAGAGGTATACAGACAGACAGACAGACAGACACGGTGTTTACAGTACTGCTTTATTAATTCCAATTAGCCTATAAAAATAGAGAAGGTCCGCTTTTCCCAAAATAGAAAACTATATTTAATGAGAGGAGTGCTTGAGAACTTAGCGGTTCTCTCAGCTTCCCAAAGAGCTTTTGGAAGACGAGGCCTGGAAAGCTTAACCCCTTGAAGCTCTGACGCGTTTTAGCAGTTTTATTTTGGCTGTCATTAGACGATTTTATGCAGCTTAGGAAGGATCTGTAGGTATTAAAAGGGTAAATACTATCTCAATCAACCCTCTGACTTCCATATAGCCTACTCTTCCTAATCTGAATAAAATCGTCTAATAATAGCCCCTCCCCCCCAAAAAAAAAAGTGCGTCACCGATCCTCAGAGGGTTAAAATAATCGGTAGAGGTGAGGAAGCTGTCATAATATTGGAGTGTTTAGTTTATTGCAAGGGGATCTTTTATAAACTATTGCCAGTTAACCCCTTGAAGGTCTGACGCGTTTTAGCAGTTTATTTGGGCTATCATTAGACGATTTTATGCAGCTTAGGAAGGATCTGTGGGTATTAAAAGGGTAAATACTATCTCAATCAACCCTCTGACTTCCGCATAACGTTACTAATCTGAATAAAATCGTCTAATAGTAGCCAGAAAACAACAGAAACGCATATTGGAGCTTGAAAGGGTTAACGACAGGCAATAGCTACAGGTCTCCCTCGATTTACGATTGGGTTACGTTCTTGAAACCCCGATCTGAAATATAAAAATCATATGGCGAACCCTAAAATTAATGAGGTAAATGGGGATGAGTTCTGGGACCAGCCGAAACCCAAACCCAAACACCAAAAACCTATAATAATATCGTAAATCAAGGCATCGGATAGTGAGGGAGACCTGTACTCTCACTGATGGTAATTATTTAGGTTCGATCGTCCCTTGATTTTGGCCCTGTCACTCTTTCAACTATGGGAGAGGCACTCGCTATAGGCAATTCTTCCTTTGGCCTCCTTCAATCACATATAAAAAAAAAAAAAAAAAAAAAAACACCGGCCCGAAAAGGAGAGCAGGGCCGCCCACGTTTCAACAAGCTTGGGGTTGATAAGGAATTTATGCTTGGATATTTGTTGTTTAACTTAGTTTACATGCAGTTAAAACTTAAAATCTAGGTATCGATACTAGCCTGAAATCTGTTTTTGCTAATTTCAAGGAATTTTAGCCATTATTCTTTCTTAACCCTTTAGCTATAAGAGTCCTGTCTAGAGTTAGGTAGAATAATGTAGTTCTAGCCAGCACTCGACGGATGGTAACCTGAGTGAGTGATCGAGGTCAGTTTGAATTTTGTTTACTGTATTAGCTTGTTTTCTAAGTAAAAAAAAGAGTTAGTCGTATAACCATATTATTTTGATATTCGTTTAGTGTTGTCTGGCTATTATTAGACGATTCTATTCAGATTAGGAGGGGTCTATGGATGTCAGAGGGTTATGTGAGATATTCTTTACCCTTATAATTCCCACAGATCCTTTCTAACTGTGTAAAATCCTAGTTATGTTACTAATATTCCGGCTTCACTATAAATAAAAGTTTACCTATAAGGTTCTAAAACAAATCTACAGTATAAGCTATTTTGTATATTCCAAAGGTATCGTACATTTAGGAATAGTGAAATGTAGCTAAAAGCAGTATATTCCAAGGTGGTGAATCCTGCTCTTCCATCATGCTTTAAGATACAGTGCGCTAAATAATGGTGGCGACGATTAATACCCTTTCAGAAGAGTTTTCGGTGGTGCCCGTACCGAAAATATTACACGGTAAGGAAGGTAGCCATTGCCGACGAGGCGTGGGAGGAGATTGGAGATTATATATTATTGCATTATTTTAATCAAGCTATCACCATAGACCTGGACGAAGCTCGCAAGGGTAGATTACTTCTAGAACAAGGAGGGAAGATATGTGAAAAAGAATCTGTAATGCTAGGTAGATGTGCCATTCATGATTCACAGGTGTCCCTGATCCAGAGTTACGCATTCCAAAACTTGTTGAACAGTGGTGATATGGTGACACACATTCAATACAGCAAATCAACCATGTTATTAAAACCATGCTGCGATGATGAAAAGACTAATGTGGACCGACCTGGGCCCTGTGTTGAAAAGTCTATAGTGGACCAACCGGGACCCTGTGTTGGAAAGACCACTATACACCGACCGGAGCCCTGTGTTGAAAAGTCTATAGTGGACCAACCGGGACCCTGTGTTGAAAAGACCACTATAGACCGACCTGGGCCCTGTGTTGAAAAGTCTATAGTGGACCAACCGGGACCCTGTGTTGAAAAGACCACTATACACCGACCTGAGCCCTGTGTTGAAAAGTCTATAGTGGACCAACCGGGACCCTGTGTTGAAAAGACCACTATAGACCGACCTGGACCCTTTGTTGAAAAGTTAACAGTGGACCAACCGGGAACATGTGTTGAAAAGAGCCCAAATATTTGTGGTAAACCATGTGATGATGAATATATAGTGGATTGACCATAATTACGCACAACACGGGAATCTTACATGGAGAAAAATATAGAAAAATGTTCTCCTATCCACTATTATTTCAACAGTGACTCATCAGCTTCAATTATTGAACGTCTGGACTTAGCCAGTACCAGTGAAGATCTCTCGGCGGCGAGTTCAAGTGTTGTTATGTCCCCACTGATGTTTGTTGTTGAGATGGTTGCAGATGAACAGTGGACGGAGGTTGTACGAGACGCCCTTATCAACCTCATCAACTCCCTAGCTCCTCCTCATCACATCGAATCAATAGTCTTTTGTTTCTTTGACCGAGAGGGTTATTATCGGGTTAAAATTGAAAGGCAAATCCTGCTCTCCAAAGATACAGCGAGAGCCTTCCTTGAGGAGCATTATCAGGATGAAAATAAGTTAAGGAAACACGGTGCCCTCTGTTCGCTGTCTCGGGAATGTTGTATTAGTGATAAGGATTGGATGCAATACGTTGTAAGATAGGCCACCAAGTAATGTGCTGTCCACCTTCTTGTGTTTGAAAGCTAGGGAAAAATAATTGTTATAAGTTAATTTGCTCCCGATTTAATGCTGTTGAAAGATTTAGTGAAAAAGTTCGAACAGACACAGGATTAGATTCCGGTAGATGTCTTAGTTGTGAAGGAAAATTATCATGAGAAATTTGAAGAAGAAAAGGAGCTTTCATAGCTGTGTCTTGCGACAGGTGGAAGGTTTGTCCAGATGGCCTACAACTCCGAAAAGTTATTGTCTGTCCTTGAAAGCTGTGCACATTTTAAGTACTTTGATTTTGAGAGGAAGGGTGTCACGTAATCCTCAGATACAATGAAACGCCCTCTCCCTGGACTTCTCCTTGATTTTTAGCCAACTAGGATATTGCATACGACCACTCCGGGTACTTTCAACAACCCTCGCATTCTGGTAATGTTGATCGTCGGCTTCGTATACGTAGTTATAAATATGTGTTTGGTGGGACCGCCTATACTCATGTTAATTGAACGTTTCTACAATAATGTCTATGAGTTACTGGTACTCGTGGTTGGGTTCCTTACGCTGGCCGTCGTGATCCGTTACCTCCCCGTGCTGGTTGATGCTAACCTGATCGTGTTGATGGTTTTGTTGTCGTATATATCACCGGGGATGTTGTAAATTATAAGCATAGTGGTGGGGTTGGTCTTGTTAGTGTGGATTACAACGACAGACCCAGGTAAGATTAGCCAGAATGATAAACTTGATCTGACCTGGCTGTGGTGTGATCGTTGCATTGCGCCAGTGCCACAGGATGCCTGGCACTGCGGGGTGGATGACCTCTGTATTAGGGAGAGGCACCACCACTGTACCTTGTTCAACACATGCATTACCAAACGAAATGGAAGGGTTTTTTTGTGGATATGCATTCAAGGTGTGTCAATCTTATTCACAGAATTCCTAAATGGAAGGGGTTTGTTGTGGATGTTGATTCAAGGTGTGTCAATTATATTCACAACATTCCTAAAACCATACAAAATTCATTTCCTTTCCGTTCTCTCCCTTATTTCAATATGTATAGGATTTGTGTTCTTCAGACTAACGATTACAGTATTTTATTTTATGATGAAGCCCACCAGAAATAATCCATTTTCAGATAGCACTTTTCCAAAATATATATTTACAGAAACAAGTACCCTATTTTCACCTACTGATATACCTCTCATGCCATCTAAGGCTTCTAAAACAATTCAACGTGTAATAATGTTGATGGTAAGTACTAAAAATAAAGATGTACTATAAAAAATTGAATCCTGGGCAAAGAGATAAAACCAATCGGATACTATTCTTAAACTCGAAATATTTCACCACAATCCCTATGAAGCTGAAAATGAGCATCGACTGACATCAATGGTCAGGTTATGTCAACAATAGATTGCCCAAAGGGAAGGGAAGTTTATCTTGTTTTGGAACTCGGATATTCCCCCCCGCTCCCTCGAGTCAGCCCTCATTGACCCTAGTGTGGGGGTGGCTACTGAAGTGATTACTCTGGGGACCTACTTTCATCACCCTGCGATACTGAAGGGCTTGAAAGAGTATGGTGGGGCTCTGCGGATCTTGGAACGGGAGGAGGACGTTTTGACTTTGCTGTCCCACCTGTGCCAAGTCTTGTACCTGGGACAAGCCGAATGAGTGAGTGATGATTTTTAAACGTTCAAAGATACGTTTACACATTTGTTTTTCAGTTTTTAGACGGCGTTATTCAGATTAGGAAGGGTATACGGAAGTCAGAGGGTTAATTGAGATAGTCGTTACCCACCTAATGCATCTCTTTCCCTTGTATCAACAGCTAGGTTATGAATTAAGAGCTTTAACCCCTGTTGTGCCGGTGATGTACTTGTTATTATATTCTGGCAACTACTAGACTATTTTGTTCAGCTTAGGAAGGACGTCTTACCCATTAAAAGGCTACAGACTATCTCAATTAAGGGGGGGTGTGACCTGTTTTTGTTCTGTCCTTTTCTATCTTTCTATGGCTTATATCCATTTGGCCCCATTCAGCCTACTGTTTTAAGACGTTTATCCCCATCCAGGTGTCATTTTTTTACTGGTGAGCGGTAGCGAGCCAGCATATTTTTTATTTTTGTTTGACAGCAGGCTAAATTTGTACATTTTTCGATAGAAAAATGTCTCCGGCAAAGCCGGATTTCTTCATATAATGCTGGCTCGCTATCGCTCGCCAGCAAGAAATCGACACCTAGATGGGGATAAACGTCTTAAAATAGTTGGCTGAATGGGGCCGAATGGATACAAGCCAGAGAAAGAGAGAAAAGGACAGAAATAACAAAAAGCAGGTCACCCCCCTTGGTCTTCGAAAGGGGTGAAGTCACAGAGTGTGAGGTGAAGCTGAACGGTCAGGCTATGGAGATCGTCCACTCTTTTAAGTATCTGGGCAGTGTGTTGAGTAAAGATGGGACTATGGATGAAGAGGTGCGGGAGAGGGTACAACAGGGGAAGAGGGTTGTAGGAACGCTAAAAGCAGTAACAAGAAATAGGGTGGTCAGTATGGAAGTGAAGAAGTCCTTGCATGACAGTGTGGTAATCCCGACACTGACTTACGGAAGCGAAGCATGGACGTTGGTTGAGAGACTCAGACCAAGAGTGAGAGCAGTGGAAATGAATTACTTAAGGAGTGCGTGCGGAGTTACATGGAGGAATAGACAGACTAATGAGGAAGTAAGAAGGAGGTGTGGTGTGGAGGTAGATGTGCTGGAAAGTGTGAAAAGGAACAACTTGAGATGGTTCGGCCATATGGAACGTATGGAAAGCGAGAGAATGACTAAGAGGGTGTACGAGAGCGAGGTGGAGGGACAGAGGGGGAGAGGTAGACCGAATATGAGGTGGAAGGATGGAGTGAGGAACTACATGAACGAAGGCGGTGCTGGTTGGGGGGAGGGGCGTCGACTGACTGGGGACAGAGGTGCATGGGGGCGGTTCGTTCGTGGCCACCCCTTCGGGGATCACGGCGTCAGGCAATAGATAGATAGATAGATAGACCCCCCTTAATCCTTTTAGCTATCATATATCTTTCCTAAGCTTCATAAAATCGTCTAAATGTAGCTGAAATGAAATTAAAAAGACGTCGCCGGTACAGAAGGGGTTAAGGATAAGGAAGCAATCTAATAGTTTATTCTGGCTATCATCAACTCTGCGAAGCAGAGTGGTATCGCGCACACAGATCCCGCCCGTATACTGTGCACCATCTGAGCTCGTCTGTCGTCGTCCGTCGTCGTCCGTAGGTATATTCATTTGGTCAATGCGAAGGTCAAAGAAAAGTGGTACAGGAAAAGAGACAGACAGAAACGGCATATACAACAAAAAAACTCCCCATATTGGAGGCCTGGACTGGGTAACCTGATTCTGCGCCACCCTGTACACACAAAAACATGGTAAACTATAGTCTATTCACTGTAAGTAGGCGATAAATCATGACTTCTATCCTCTGTAACTAAAAAACGGCTAGAGTAATCGAGTAATACTTCTACCATTTGGGAAGAGTCCGTCAAGGAATAGATGTGGTCATTTACAGCCAATTTGCTCTAGCCCTTTTTGAATGACAGAGGATAGAGGTCATGATTTATCGCCTACTTACAGTGAATAGACTATAGTTTACTATGTTTTTGTGTGTACAGGGTGGCGCAGAATCAGGTTACCCAGTCCAGGCCTCCAATATGGGGATTTTTATTTTTTGTTTGTATATGCCGTTTCTGTCTGTCTCTTTCCATGTACCACTTTTCTTTGACTGACCTCCGCATTGACCAAATTAATATACCTGTGAAAATTGGTGAAAATCCATCGAACGGTCTAGGAGGAGTTTCCGGACGGACGACTAAGGACGACGACGGACAAGCTAACTGACGGTGCACAGTATACGGGCGGGATCTGTGTGCGCGATACCACTCTGCTTCGCAGAGTTGATGACCAGTAAACAAAAGAGAAATACGTAATCGGATCTTGAAAGAGTTAAAAGTATAAAACATACAGACAGATGTTGAACGTTACATTCTGTCACCATATTGAAATACATTAACCCCTTGAAGCTCTGACGCGTTTTAGCAGTTTATTTTGGCTATCATTAGACGATTTTATGCAGAGTAGGAATGATCTGTGGGTATTAAAAGGGTAAATACTATCTCAATCAACCCTCTGACTTCCATATACCGTTACTAATCTGAATAAAATCGTCTTAATACTAGCCAGAAAACAGAACAGAAACGCGTATTGGAGCTTGAAAGGGTTAAATATTACGATAGTCAAGGACAGCAATAATACTAGTTTGAGAACTTAAGGGGAGGCAGACCGTTTTTCTCCCTAATGTTTAGCCCCACTAGTGTTGAAATTATAAGACGTTCGGCCCATTAGTTTGGCGATTTTAACACCTTTCGCCCTATTTCGTTGTCAAATTTAAGACCTTTCGTGCCATTTAGGTGTCGATTAATTCCTGGCGAGCGATAGCGAGCCTGCAATTTTAAGAGGAACCGGCCTTCGGCCGGGACATTTTTCTACCGAAAAATGTACAAATTTATCTACGGGGTGTTTTTCTAAGCTTGATGGAGGTCTAGGGAGGAAACTAACAAAATATATGAATAAATTAATTAATGGACCAAACAAACGGTCTGCCTCCCCTTAAAGACTGTTGAATGAGTCATGTATATTATATTTGTCAACACATTCAACAGGATTTAGGTTCAAAGGCTGATTCCTCCTAAAATTACAGGCTCGCTATCGCTCGCAAGGAAAAAATCGACCTCTAAATGGCACGAAGGGTCCTAATATTGACAAAGAAATGGGGTGAAAGATCATAAAATCCCCAAACTAATGGAACCAACGTCTTAAAATCTCAAAACTAGTGAGGCTAAACATTAGGGAGAGAGGGGTCCAGAAAAACGGGGTGTCTCCCCTTAATTGCTGAGCTAAATACCTAGTTTGGTAAAGTGTAATTTGCATAACCCAGAAGGAATTAATATTTGGATTTATTTTTGTTTAAGGGAGGTCACCTGTGTTTTTTTATCTTTCTCTCTTTTTCTCTCTTTCTCTGGCTTGTATCCATTCGGACCCATTCAGCCAACTGTTTTAAGACGTTTATCCCCATCCAGGTATCGATTTCTTCCTGGCGAGCGATAGCGAGCCATCATTGTATGGAGAAATCCGGCTTTGCCGGAGAAATTTTTCTATCGAAAAAATTTACAATTTTAGCTGGCTGTACAAAATATCTATCTATCTATCTATTGCCGGACGCTTTACTCCCCTTACGAGGGTGGCCATACACAGAATTCCCCCAAGCGGACCTATCCCCTGTGAGAGGGACAACCCGAGCCAGTTTAGTGAAGGACTTACAGGATTGACCATTCAATTTAGGATCCGTCCGACTCCGAGGCCCTCTGTGTATCTTGGTAGCAATATTTGTCTACAGTGGTGTTCGGCTAATCCATCCACTAACCTGCCTTATCCTTAGGTAAGCAGTACGGATTTGTATCAGGTTTACTCCCCTAGACAGGTTGCCAACCAAGGCTGAAGAGTCCCATCCACCCGGATTTGTATAAGGTTGTCTCCCCTAGATGAGTTGCCGACCAAGGCTAACGAGTCCCATCCACATATATATAATATACCGGTATATATATATATATATATATATATATATAAAATATGCTGGCTCGCTACCGCTCGCCAGGAAAATATTGACACATGGATGGGGGTAAACGTCTTAAGACAGTAGGCTGAATGGGGCCGAATGGATACAAGCCAAAGAGAGAGGGAGAGGAAGATAAAAAAAAAAAGCGAGGTTTACATGCAGTTCAAACTTAAAATCTAGGTATCGATACTAGCCTGAAAACTGTTTTTGTTAATTTCAGGGAATTTTAGCCATTATTCTTTCATAACCCTTTGGCTATAAGATTCCTGTCTAGAGTTAATTAAGCCGGTATCACACGAGCGCTTTTTCCCTCAACATTTATCCTTAACACTGGTATGGCAGCTTATGAGATCAAAATTTAGAATATTTCGGTAACCTAAATTCATCAATGAACAGTCTAGTTTCCGATACCAGTGCAAAACATTCCAGAAATGTTGCCAGGAAAATGTTGATCATCGAATGTTGACTATAAAAGCTCTCGTGTGATACCGGCTTTAGGCAAAATCATGTAATTCAAGCCAGCCCTCAACGGATAGTAAACTGAGTGCGTTGTTCGAGGTCAGTTAACCCTATTAGGTGCAGGGCGGGCCAGTTTCGACCCTCCCTGTTTTACTCCATTAGCTTGGAGATTTTAAGACGTTTCACCTCATTAGTTTGGCGATTATAAGATACTTCAACCCAATAAGGTGTCGATTTTTCCTCGACGAGCAATAGCGAGCCTGCAATTTTGGAGAAACCGGCCTCTGGCCGGGACATTTTTCTACCGAAAAATGTACATATTTAACTTGAAGGGGGTCTGGGGGACGTTTTTAGTTTGAAGGGGGTTTGAAGAGGCGTGTTTTTAAATCTTGGGGGTAAACTAAAAACACATTGTTCGAAAATGGCTAAAATAAATAATACACTCAATACAAATTTAACAAAATACCATAATAACCCCCAAGACGTTGCACCAGGTAGTGTTAACCCCTTCATTACCGGTACCGTCCTTTTAACTTTCTTTTGGCTACTTTTAGACGATTTTATTCAGTTTAAAAAGGGCCTCTAGCAACTAACAGGCATCCAACTGTCTCACTTAACCCTTTTTACTACCACAAATCATTTCTTAAACTGCACAAAAACGTCTAAATTTAGCTAGAGTATATTAAAGAAACGTCGCCGGTACAGAAGGGGTTAACAAATGTTTGACTGTATTAGCATGTTTCCCAAGTAAAATCTGTAATGTTAACCAAAATATAGTACCAAAAGATAATGGAAAGGGTTGGCCAAATATCTATCTATCTATCTATATCTATGTGCTCAGGCCCAATCCCCACTTTTCCTATTTTGTTTTCTTCTATTTATTGTATATGTTTTTATTTTTTTTATTTTTTTATTTTTTAATATAGATAGTTGATATTCACGCATTCTTGGATTTTACTTTATCAAATATCAAATAGCCGTTCTTTTAACCTTGCTCTGACTACTATTAGACGATTGTACTCAGTTTAAAAAGGGCCTCCAGCAATGAACAGGCTTCGCACTATCTCGCTTAACCCTTTTTACTACCACTACCACATGTATTCATTAATTAGGTGTATTTGTAAGATAATTGGTGGGTTGGTGATATGAAATGATTGTCTTTTAACCCTCGGGGCCCGGGCTGCCTTTCCAAAGGACGGAGGTCGTATCCGGGCGATCTGGCTGAATATCAACAAAAGTAAACTAAGGCTGATCTCGCTTAATATATTACCTACATTAATGAAAGATATATAGAAATGTGCGCCTTACCTTGTCGCATAGAATGGCGTTTAGTAGAGCTCTTTAGCTCAACTGGTTCCGGAGTGATGGTGATGGAAGTGGAGGTAACTTTTGCCCCGTATTTGCCTCGGCGTGTCCGAATACTCAACCGCGGCCCCGGCTACGACGCCCAGTTGCACTCGTCGCTCCACCCTCAATTATGCCGGGAAGCGATTTGATAGTGTTGTATTGTTTATTATGTCATTTATTATAGTTATTATGTTATTTTCACTCAATAAAGTTATTTACATGAAGTTATTTGTGTCTCTGTCACTTATTACTTAGTTTTATTATTATTATTATGATTATAGTGTCACTTTCACTGGACTTTGATAGTTGATGGTGTCATTTTCCCTTTTATGTATTGTTAGGTAAGCTAATAATATATATATATATATAATATTATACTAATAATATATAGTGTCACTTTCACTTGTTCATATTGTTATGAAGGCACTTATTATTACTTATGTGTGATAATTGATAGTGTCATTTTCCCTTTTATGTATTGTTAGGTAAGCTAATAATATATATAGTGTCACTTTCACTTGTTCATATTGTTATGAAGGCACTTACTATTACTTATGTGTGTCTCTTTCACTTATACTTAGTTTTATTATTATTATAGTGTCACTTTCACTGGACTATGATAATTGATAGTGTCATTTTCCCTTTTATGTATTGTTAGGTAAGCTAATAATATATATAGTGTCACTTTCACTTGTTCATATTGTTATGAAGGCACTTACTATTACTTATGTGTGTCTCTTTCACTTATACTTAGTTTTATTATTATTATAGTGTCACTTTCACTGTTATTGTCACGGGCACTTCAAAATTGTTGGAGAGTGTGAAACTCATTGAAGCACCGTCCAGCACACAGTGCCACTTCACACTCGAGGCATTCCCATGTGGTTTTGCTCACTTTGCGGGGTCTGCGAGTTGTGTGGCTGCACACATAGCACCTCTTCTGACTCCTAACTGCACTACCTGGTGCTTTGAAAGGAAGGGGGTTGAGCTGGTGCCTCCTGAAGAAGTCGGCACACCCCGTTCTGTCCAGGTGGCCTGTTCCTTGTAGTGGTCTCCCAGGTTCCGCATGCTTAGCCAGAAGCTCAAGTATCACCTGCTTGTGGAACTTCCGCAGGGACTTGTACTTCTTGGCTCCTGGAGTCCTCAGACGGTAGATGTTGTAGGCATTGAGGACCGACATATCTACCGTATGCAGGATAACTTCTTGTACCACCTGCAAGATGTTCGCAGGCAGTCGATGAAGCCCATCTGCATGTCGGACTTGTCAACGAGGCGCATGTTGAGGTTGTAATCCAGGACAGCAGCTGGTTTCCGGACGGGGTTCTTGGTTTTTCGGTCCACCTTCCCTGTGGCGACCATCTGGGCCTTGTGGCATGTGCTGAGGAGGTTGACCTTCCGCTGGTCATGCCAGTGGATGGAGAGGATGGGGCCACTCTTTTGTGGAAGATGTCCGTCTTCTTCGTCTTGGTTGGGTAGCCTGGCATGCCCTTCCTCTTGGCCTTGACTATGCCGACAGTTCCGGTCTTGCGGTCATGGAGGTACTTGGTCAGGATAGGCGACGTGTAGTAATTATCTGTGTAGAGGATGTGGTTTTGATTGAAATGCCTCTCCATCATCTTCTTCACTACAGCGCCACCAAAATCAATGAGGGGGTCAGTCACAATTTCTCCACCATTGCCGCTGTACACCACAAAGTCCAGGACATACCCCGTCAAACAGTCGCAGAGGATGAAGAGCTTGATGCCGAAGCGGTGTCTCTTGGACGGGCTATACTGTCGGAAGTGCAGCCTACCACGGAACAGGACCAGAGACTCGTCGAGGCACATCTTCTGGAAAGGAATCAGATAGGTGGTGAACCGATGACGTATCATGTCATACAGCTTCCTGATCTTCCATAATGATTCGGGAAGGTGGGCTGCCATGTTGTTTGTCAGGTGGAGATAGGAGAGGATGTCAAAGTACCTGTCCCTGGACATGTACTTGCCAAATGCTGGAGTCGTTATGATGTCGCCAGTGATCCAGTAGTCTGCCAGAGTGTGCTTCCTGGCTTCCTGCTATGTGTCATCAGCATTGTGAGTGCCAAGAACACATATAGTTCTGCCGAAGTGACAGCTCTCCATGCCACCATCTTGGCACTGGTCTTCCTCCCAAGAAAGTTGGCACAGATCTCATGATGGTTGTTGGTCTCCTCGACGAGGTATTCCATGACTTCATTGTCATAGAAGCCACAGAAAAGTTCACTGGGGGTAGCATCTGGGCCACAGGGAAATGTTGGTGACACCCCGGAACCCATCTGTACCTCGTCAAAGGCAGGACAATCTGGCTCAAAATCAGCCCCATCTGTCCACACAAACAGGTCGGATGCTGATGCTCGAGCACGTGCAGCAGACACACGCCCTGGCACATGCCCTTGGCCACGCGGACGCCCTGCACGCCCACGCCCACGCCCAGGGGCAGCGGCGTCGGCAGACTGACTATGTCCACGACCTCGCCCTCTAACTCGTCTTGTCGGGACTTCCTCTTCCTGTTCCTGTTCCTGTTCCTCTTCCTCTTCCTCCTCAGGCGACGTCAGGTCATCTGGGGCAATGTTGGGGTCGTCAGCATCCTCTTCAGGAAACAATTTGGGTGAAGAACTGACCGAGCGTCGGGGGCGCGGGAGGCTGCGGGAGGTTCAACAATGGGAGCCTCGGCCTCGGGAGTTGGGCTCCTTTTGCGGCGAGCCGAGGGCTTCTCCGCATCAAATAATGCTCTGCGGTGTGTTGAGGGCTGTGGCACACTACTAATACCACTTGAAGAGGCCCTTTGCTCATCCTGAAGGAGAGATGAAGCCGAGGGCTGTGGGTGACCCACGCGGCGTCCCGGGTCAAGGCGTCGGGACAAAGGAATGCGGGTGGTTGCTAGACCAGGGTCGGCGTCACTATCACTGTCTTCCGCTTCCCTAGCCTTTTCTGCTGCTGCCCTGCGTGCTTTTTTAGCTGCACTTTTCACCAAAGATTGTTTATAAAAATATTTTCCCACTTTCAAGGGCATACGGGCAGGCAAAGGGGAAGGTCCTGTGCTAGGGCTAGGCCTAGGCTGACCTGGCAAAGATGATGAGGGGGTAGGCCTAGGTTCTAGCACACATGGAAGTTTAATAGCACCTTCCTGAAACACTTCCACATCAGAATCATCACTACTGTCTTCCCCCCTCAAATAAATCAACATTGTCGTCGTCTCCAAAGCCAACGAAATCGTCATCTTCGCTTGCACTTATAAATTGTTCTTTGTCCACCAAGCTTTCGCCACTGCTCTCTTCAATATCAAAAAGTTCTCGCTGTATAGCACTATCACTCAACAAACGCTTCACTTTCTTTCGTTGAGCTTTCTTCTCGGTTGCAACAGGCGTCGAAGTTGCGAGCGGGGTACCAGTGGGGCGCACGGGAGGTTGCACCGAATCGGACGCGTCGGAATTTATTTGTTCAGTATAACTCGCTATGGCGGCCACGTAGGAACTGATAACGGTAGTAGTTGAGGCTTGGTGGCGCTGCGATCGCCCCTGCAAAGTAAAATTTGGCCGCGCAAAATTTGAAGCACAATTTCAAGCACAGGGATTTTATAAGGACACCCGGGCTCCTGCCCTTCTTTCGCGCTGTCATTTTAAAATGCTGCCCGGGCTGGAAGGGTTAAGACTATTCCAAGTATTCGTCTAAAAAATGAAACTAAAACATGCCTTATCTGATTGAGAAGGTAATGAAATGCTAAAAAAAAATTGTCGTGGGAGGATGTAAGTTTAATAAATTTGACATGTATATTTTGTTCATTTAATATCCTATGCTTGCATGTGTGGTTTTTAATAATAGAAGGTACGAACTTCCTTCTGTGAAATTTAATATTAATTGGATAAGAAATATGCTGTTTCGTCAAGCATACTATTGAGCATAATCTGAATCGTAAAAGTATACGCGAGCTGCTTAATATGTTTGGGGTGACTTGTAGACAGATTGAGGAATGAAGAGATACATAGAGTGGGGCAGCAGGAACATTTGTCGGCAAGAGTGAACAGTAGGGTGCTGGTATGGCCATGTTCAGCAAATGGAAGATAAAAGGCTTCCAAAGAGAATGTGAGTCAGATACAAGGGGAGGTAGAGGGGAAGGAATACTTCCATTGAGATGGAGAAAATGTGTAGTACAATTGTTGGAAGATAGAGGAATTACTATAGATACAAATTACAGTTTCTTTATTCATACATAATTTAGTAAAAAACCAGGAGGTCCCAAACTGACAAATTCCTTGAGTAGGACGATAGTGCATAGTTATGTGCGATTGAGAACCAAATTAACTTACTCATGTAGTGATGTACACCCTATGTGGTGGTTGTGTTCTTTTATTAAGCGTTATTTTCATAGCGATTTTGATTAGTTCCTTTGTGCGTTTATCTTGTCGTCCCAATTCTATTTTACATTATATAAACATGCATACAAGGTAACACCACTACTAGTATAAAATTATAATAATCGTAACAATTAATGATACAGTGGTGATACGGACAATACAAATTAGTGGTACTAGCAATAGAGAACATTGAAGTGGAGATACCAGTATTAGTTAGTGACCTGATGCTATCTGCGAAACGTCAATAAAGTACTCTTCCTCAGATGGTGTTTTTTTATCCAATCTAGAACATATCCAGTACCAGTATTACCAAACTTGTAATGGGTATATTATTGTAAAGAGTTAGTCAATGGCATCAATCTGTTACTATAAGTTTGTATTCCAGACAGACTATTAGAAAGTTCCACAATACTCCTTCCACATGTTTAAAATAAGTTTCCTAATTACACACCATTGGTAGGCCTAGACTTCTACCAGTTCAGGACCTTTCTCATGTTCAGGCGACTATAGCTTTATCCAAACCTCAAACTACTGCTTAGTCCAGGCCACATTCATTGCCCAGATTATAGTTTTCCAATCAAGTCTGTTCACACTAGTGAACAGTTCAAAAAAAAAAAAAAATCCGCAGCTCTGATGAATTCTACTTTCTGCAATGTAAAGAATAAAAATATTTTAATTAAATTACCTTGGCCAAGGTAATTAAGTTATAAAACTTCTGAATAAAATGAGGTACTGCATTTTGGATAGTTTGAATTTCCCGCTATCACGGGACTATTTCGGAGGATCCACAGGTTTGCTATAATTTCGTGGACTCTTGGATAATCTGTTTACTCAAGACTTACTTCATTTTATATGATTAAGTAAAGAGAGAATGAACCCTTTTAACAAAATTAGTATAAACTTTTCGACCAGAAGCCAATATACCCCTACACTGTCAAGACTTGCTTCATTGACCGCCAGTTAACATTACCCACGCCGGGCCCGGACATTAACCCTTCCTGTCGAAGACCGAATCCTTCGAAACTACGCCAGGATCCTAACATAGCTAAGTCATTGATATAGATGGCGATTTATATACGGTTTAGTTATAAGGGCTTCGGATAGATAGGCCATCATTGGTTGAGAACCATCGTCACTTTTATTCGACCCATGCCATAAGGTAGGCTATCAACTATTTTAGACCATTTAAGAGCCTCATCACAACTAGCAGCGCAATCTTAATGGATAATGGCAAACCTAACATTAACAATTGTTCGCATAAGTTTAAACTCCCGGAAAATAATGGGTAATAAACACTAGGATCTTATTTTCACTTACGTCCGCCGCCACACTCCTGTTGTTTTTGTGAACCTCTGCCCTCTCGTTGCAAGTCTCATTTGGATAATTATCGCGAATAGACTCACAGCGTTATTATACATAATTTATTAGGTTAAGTGAAGCTCTATGGAATCCTAATAATATACTCATAGATTCCGTTGTGGTAGAATAGTTTTGATAAGTTTTGTAACTATTTTGTCGATATAAATAGTCCCGCGCGTAAACAAACTCAGTCCCGCAATCTTGAGAGCTCTGCTACGGACGGGTTCAAGGTTTACAAAAAGTGTTCGGAATGGAGTACATTCGCTACGGTAAAGAGTTATGTTCCACAAATCTGTTACTGGATGTATAATGAAAGGGCTAGTGTTGTATCCCACGTACGGAGTCTAGAGTTAGGTGGTTTGGTTAGGTTAATATACTAGGTCTCTGAAACAAGATTCGTAGTTGCGGTAGTATTTACATCAAAACTATGGTTAAGTATCAAAACTATTCTCCCACAGTGGAATCTAGGAGTATATTATAAGGATTCCATAGAGCTTCACTTTCCCTAATAAATTATGTATAATAACGCCGCGAGTCTTTTAAAAGAAAATTACCCCCCCCCCATTTTTTTTTTATTTTTTTTTTTCACATTTACCCAACCAGCGGGGATGTCGGGGCGGCAGCCCCCACCCATAATCTTGGGTAGGGAAGGTAATTTTGTTGAGTTAGGCTAGTCTTTTCAAAGTTTAAATTTGTAGAACAGGCCATTAGGCTTTTCACTCCACCCAACTGGATTTCTACAGTTAGCACTTAAATCCAACCAGCGGGGGTGACAGCCCCCACCCATAATAAAATACTAGGATAGGTAAGGTTAGGCTAATGTTTCTAAGTTTAGCATTTTTAGAACATAGGCTAGGCTATTGCCCATTCCACCCCATGAAATCCGATCTAACAGTCTTCAAAAAGTTTAAAAAAAAGAGTTTTAAGAGGCTAAAAGTCAGTAACCCAAGCCAACGGTTAGTTACAATTGCAATGCAGTACATTTGCTTTTGAATTAAATTTCCCTATTCTTCATAGCCCTTACCACTATCGGGGCCAATTTTTAGGTTAGTAACTAGTTTATTTTGGATAATGGGTAAATACTATTTCCATGAATTAGATAAAGCTTAAAAACCATAATAACTAATCCAAACAAAAAATTGCTTTAAAAATAGCAGTGGCGAGTTTAAAATATTGACCATTATTAATTATAGTTTAACATAACATACGAAAATGGTGGTCTGCAGAAAGCCGATCGGCCCACACAAGGCAGATAACATGATAAAGGAAGTCTTACTAATTAACCACAACTCTTTAAATTATATGTGCACCAATTTTAGTTTTATGTAGACTATAGGCTAGTTTGGTCAAATTTGCTTGGCTGCCATTTTAGTTATATAGGCTATTTAGATAATTCTTGTATATATTTTTAAATAAAATTCCACACTCCAGGTAAGTCAATACTAAAGTATATTTGAATTTTTATTCGCAGAACATTTTAGTACAGAACAAACTTTCAGAATTCCAAAAAAAGTACTTTCGAAGATTCCAATAGTTAAAATTCCGTAGACCCAGGGCTGGAGTAGGCTACCACGGGCTGAACAGGTTTAATGGGCTAGGTTCATTCAGCATCAGCAAAACCATGAACATTACCTTAGGAGAGAAAACATTAAAATTCTCAGTAAACTAATCTTCCAAACCATAGGCCTATACATTTATAAACTAATAAAAATAAACCTACAAGCCTATGGAACTTAAACGTTTAGCATTACATTAAAAGTTTCAAGTAAACTTCCTTAAATATAAAAAATATATAAATATAAAAAAAAAAAAAAAAAGGTAAGCACAAATCATTAGTTTAACATCTGATTAAATTTAAAGCTTTAGTTCCAATAAAACACCAGTGCATTTAAAGGTGAATTCCAGGGATGAAACTTATTCAAACTACAATGTCCATTGGGATCTGCTTGGTTTTAGGTACATGATACTGAAGAACTTTCATCAATTTGTTTGAACAATATATAAATATAGCTTATCGAAGTTATTTTATGTGGCGCGAACTGGCGTGTTTACCAAGACGTACCTGTGGCCAAAGGCGGGAACCATCGACATGGGAAATGGGTGAATCATTTTTTTTTTTTATTTGAGAAACTTATAATTTGTATGCACGTTTACAGCTCAACATTTGGCTTAACCACTGTCTGGTCAAGGGACCGCGATATATAAATTGAACAGAAAAAGATAATCATTACGAAATACGCCTCAGAACAGAGTTCCCTCAACTCTGGACCAGGCTAAACATGCATAAACACTGAATGTAGGTCAATTGCTGGCGAGCTAGGATTATTTCTTGATGTGCACCACATCAGGAAGTTGGTCGATCTTTTGCAGAGCTTGAGTATTGAATTGAAAGTTATTAATTACGAAATACAGCACTCTGTTCAGGACCACATATTTTGTTTACAAACTGAGTCTACAAAATAGTTACTCCAGCTGGCTGAAAATACCAATTAGTCACCGACTATATATTATTAGGTTCCTTCCAACAACCAACTATAGTCCTAAAATCGATTAATGAAATTTACAAACATGTATATATTAGTATTTTTTTCTAGAGTTTAATAGAATTATATCGATATTGCTCATATACATATTACAGTATATTCATGTAAAGTTATGACTCTGCATTAATCTTAGTTTTTTCGTTCATCCCTGTAGTTCACCTTTAACACAAACTACTTGAAAATTCAGTAAAATAATGGTAAAGGGACACCGTTTAATTTAAATTATAAATAACCCACAGTCTGAAAGAAACAAAGCAACCAATTTAAAGAAAATTGAAATGGTGTTACCAATTAGTGATTTTTTAAGTTTATTTAATAACTAACCAGGATTATAATCAAACTAATAACCTTCACAGTACCTGGATGATACAGTGGAGAAGTGATGGTGATTCTTATTGTATGGTGTTCAAGTCTCGACTGATAATTTCTCAAAATTCTCTCCGTATTTATACCCCTCCTGAACGAAATTGAGGTCCCATACATTGTGGAAAATAAGCGAAACCATTAAACTTTCTGAGAAACCATCCCTGGAAACCTTAACCGTCACTAGTTTGTACAGTTGGCCTCATCAGTATATACCCACTCTATAATGAGTGTGAATTTTGTATTTTGTCTGTTTGTTCGCTGTTTTGTCTTGTGTTTTGTGTTTTCCTGTTCGTGCTCTGTCTTGAGTCCGCCACCCCCAAGAGAATACAAAAACAAAAACAAATAATAGTAATAATAAAATAGAGGGGGGGAAAATAGGAAAAGTGGGGATTGGGCCTGAGCACATAGATAGATAACCTTATGTATGAAAAAACAAAGTATGATTGACTTACATGAATAATTTGCCATAACACCATTAATTATTTGGTTATATTATTTAACTACTGCATAAGATAATATATGTATGTCCTCATTTATGTAGGCCTATATTTTTATAATTGTGTGTGGGTTTTTTTTTAGTTTCCTCCTTAGACCTTCATCAAGCTTAAAAAAACACTCCCTAGACCCACGTTCAAAATAAATGTGTACATTTTCGGTAGAAAAATGTCCAGGCTGAAGGCAGGTTTCTCTTAAGATTACAGGCTTCCTACCGCTCGCCAGGAAACAAATGACACCTAAATGGCACGAAAGGTCTTGATGTTGATATAGAAATGGGACGAAAGGTTTTAAAATCGACATACTAATGGGGCGAAGGCCTTAAAACCTAAATAAACAATGGGGCTAAAGACGAGGGTGAAGGGGGACAGAAAAGCCAGCCCATCCCCCATTCAGTACCGGTATTTCATTATATTCTGGCAACTATTAGACAATTTTTCTTACTTTCAAAAGAACCTCCAGCAATTATAAGGCTTCGAACTAAACCACTTAACCCTTTTCACCACCACAGATCCTTCCTAAACTGCACAATTATATAACGTTCAGCCATTAGCTTTTCGATTTTAAGATTTTACGCCCCATATCTTTGTCAATATTAAGACCTTTCGTGCCATTTAGGTGTCGATTTTTTCCTGGCGAGTGAAAGCGAGCCTGTAATTTTAAGAGTGACCGGCTTTAGACGGGGAAATTTTTCTACCGAAAAATGTACCAATGTATTTTGAAGGGGGTAAGGGAGTGATTTGTACAGGTTGATGGAGGTCTAGGGAGGAAAATATATATGTACCTACTTGCTTACTATCAGAATCTATCAAGAGAGGTTAAAAAAGGTATAAGGACAGACAAAAGAAATTATGAAATCAGGATAGCCAATGACTCAAAAAAATAACCCTAAGGCTTTTTACCAGCTATATAAATCTAAAGTTAGAGATAAAATAGGCCCCCTTAAAACTTCGATAGGAGAAATGACAGAAAATGATTTAGAAATGTGCAGTACATTAAATAGTCAGTTTCTATCCGTTTTCACTAATGAAAATTTGGCACAGATTCCAGAAGTCCGTAAGGTATATAGCGATAGTATAGAAAATAGGTTAAGTACGGTTACTATAAGTAGAAATGATGTGCTTAAGGAAATTGACAGACTGAAACCTCAGAAATCGCCTGGCCCGATGAGGTATATGCCAGAGTATTAAAAGAATGCAGAGATGAGTTAAGTTACCCATTAACATTTCTTTTTAACAATTCATTAGAAACAGGTATAGTTCCAGAAGCTTGGAAACTTGCAAATGTAGTTCCGATTTTCAAAAAAGGTGATAAATCAATAGCATCCAATTACCGTCCCATTAGTCTCACTTCAATCATAGGAAAGCTACTAGAGTCAATTATTGCTAGAAAAATGAGAAACCACTTAGAAACATTTAACTTAATCAATCCTTCTCAGCATGGATTCACTCAGGGACGTTCTTGCCTTACTAATTTGCTTAGTTTTTTCTCAGAGGTATATGAAGCAGTAGATAATGACAAGGCATACGATATTATATATTTAGATTTCAGTAAAGCTTTCGACAGAGTCCCTCATGAGAGATTGATGAGAAAGGTTGAGGCACATGGAATAGGTGGGGCGTTGTTGGGATGGATTAGGTCATGGCTAATTGGTAGGAAACAGAGAGTCAGCATAAATGGTACCAAGTCAGAGTGGGGAGCAGTCAAAAGTGGTGTCCCCCAGGGATCGGTATTAGGTCCCCTGTTGTTTCTTATATACATAGATGACCTAGATTTGGGTATAACTAGTAGGATAAGTAAATTCGCAGACGATACTAAAATGGGGAGATCAATTGATTCAGATAGCGATATAGAGTGCCTCCAAAGGGATCTAGATACCTTACATAAATGGTCAGTAAATTGGCAGATGAAGTTTAACATTGACAAATGCAAGGTATTAAAGATAGGGAAGATGCAAACAAATGTTAAATATAAACTAGCTAATTTAGAATTAGAAAATTCAGACTGCGAGAAAGATCTAGGTGTGTTTGTTAGCAATGATTTGAAGCCTAGAAAACAGTGTATAGGCGTTCGTAATAAGGCAAACAGGATTCTCGGGTTCATCTCTAGGAGTGTGAGTAACAGAACTGCTGATGTTATCTTAAAACTTTACTTGTCATTAGTGAGACCCCATATGGATTATGCTGTCCAATTTTGGTGTCCTTATTGCAGAATGGACATAGATTCATTGGAGAGAGTACAGCGTAGAATGACAAAAATGATCCATAATATTAGAAATCTTCCGTATGAAGAAAGGTTGAAGAAATTAGGTTTACATTCGTTAGAGAGACGCAGAGTTAGAGGGGATATGATAGAGGTGTTCAAGTGGGTTAGTGGGATTAACAAAGGGGACATGACAAATGTACTAAAGCTCAGTGATAGCGAAAGAACTCGTACCAATGGTTTCAAATTAGATAAATTTCGTTTCAGAAAAGATATAGGCAAATATTGGTTTGGTAACAGAGTTGTAGATGGGTGGAATGGACTACCAAGTGCTATAGTGGGATCTAAAACTGTAGGGAGCTTTAAGATAAAATTGGATAAGCATATGGACGAGAAGGGTTGGGTGTGAAGGGGGATCAGCCGGGTTGGGCCAATCAGCGCTCTGCAGACCCCCATAATCCTGCGTTAATCTCTAACCGTTTTGGTAAGATGATCCTCAGGGTATTAGAGTGTTGAGCCTATAATTGGGCTTTGTAATTGATTTAGGGTTGTGTGGGACAGGGATCTGCCTTGCTTAGGCCAATCGGCTTTCTGCAGACTCCCATTTTCTTATGTTCTTATGTTCTTATATATATATATAACATATATATATATATATATATATATATATATATATATATATATATATATATCAATTAACAAATAAATAAGGCCATATCCCCTTAGTGCATAAACAACATTAATTTCAACTATATGTAAACGACCGATATATACAAATTGCTTGTTATATAATGCGGGTTTGTAATTGACCACTTGCGAGTTTCAGGTTATAAGGTAGTTTGAGCCGTGAACATCGATATTAACAAGAAATGGAATAATAATGTGGGTTTTTGATGGATAAAAAGTATGATCAATTTGATTTTATATATTTATAAATGTTTTAAGACCGTATTTTAGCTGATAATTTAATAAATATCAATGGCCGCAGCTCCAACTTCCTTATAGATCAAATATCAATGGCCTCAGCTCCAACTTCCTTATAGATCAAATCTTGCAATTGACCACTTGCGAGTTTCGGTCTTTAAGGAAGTTGGAGCTGTGGCCATCAATATTTAGCAGAATTATCAGCTAAAATACGGTCATAATACATCTAAAAATACATAAAACCAAATTAATCATACTTTTTATCCATCAGAAATCCACATTATTATTACATTTCTCTTTAATATCGATGTTCACGGCTCCAACTTCCTTATAGCCTGAAACTCGCAAGTGGTCAATTACTATAGTCCATTCATAATAGGTAGACCAATTATCTAGACCACTGCCCTCTATAACTCATAAACGACTTGAGTAATTAAGCTAATAATTTTATCATTTAGGAAGGGTCAGCCAGGGAATACTTAAGCTTTCTGCCTTTAACCCCTTCTGTACCGGCGACGTCTTTTAAAGTTTATTCTAGCTATATTTAGACAATTTTATTCGGTTTAAAAAGGGTCTCCAGCAATTAACAGGCTTCGAACTATCTCGCTTAACCCTTTTAACTACCACATATCCTTGTTAAACTCCACAAAATCGTCTCGATATACCAAGAATACAATTGAAAAAACGTTGCAGGTACAGCGAAGGTGTTAATTTGAGCTACCTACAGACTATTTTCTTTTAATTTAGGAAATATCCGTAAGAATGGGAAGGATAATTGAAATACCCCTTTGATTCCTAGAGGTTATTCCTAAGCTAAGTAGGCTAAATTATTTACTGGTAATCAAAATAGCATTGAAAATAGTGTATGATTACACCAGATATAAATAGTGTATGATTACACCAGATATAAATAGTGTATGATTACACCAGATATAAATTTGGCCGTAAAAATGGCTTCAAATTTCTATCCATAGCCAGCATAGATCTACCCTTAGTACAGTCATGTTAAAAAGTCGAGTTCCACATTCATAATTATTTAGCCTATCTCCCTTGAAACTCCCACTAAAACTCATTATAATTTAGCAAACTTAGGATTCGGTTGTAGGATATTCTTTGTAATTTCGTTTGTGCTAAAAACATAAATTTTGCATTCATTATTATAAAGATTCATCAAATTTGAAATATTGTAATTAGGGCATGACTTGTATAACTGTAGGTCTGTAGCCTATCATAACTCGGGAAATTTCAAATAAGCCAATCAGCACCTTCCACACTAGCCTCGCACGGGGTCTCTAACATGTGGATAATATAAAAGGTGCTTCATATGAAGAGTCGAATCAGACGTGTTACGAATTGTGCAAAATTCTGGCTAATTAACTTCACCATTATTTATAAAATACATTTTAAAATTAAAGCTATAAAGTGTGAGCATTTATTACCCGTATATACTATACATAAGTGGATTAAACAGTATAATTACGAAAATAAGCGAGTATCGTTTCGTTTACGCGAGTCGAATCGTCAACAATCTGGAGCAGCGTTGCTAATTTAGCAACTTTTATGCTAGATATTTGAGATATTTACTGTATGAAATAATCTTTGTTATCTATCAATGTTAATTATATCTGTTTATGGAGATTATAACTGTTTTAAAGCATTAATAAAATGTGACATTTATCGAGTCATATTCTTTGTTTTGTAGCCTATCCACCAACATTAATTATTGTAGCCACGGTTCAGGCTTTATTTAGCGGATTTTAAAATTTGGTTTGCGAATATAGCGACTTTTATGCTAAATATAGAGCATTAAGGTTCGAATACGCGAGTGAAACAATTATTTTAACTCGGTCAACAATACCATGACACCTGGCTTCATTATATTCGGGCCATTGTTAGACGATTTTATAAAGTTCAGAAGGTATTTGTGGAACTCAAAAGGTTAATTGAGATATATTTCCGCCTGATTACTAAAGGCCCATTCTAAGCTGTATAATATCGAGACGTAAAGATTCGATCAACCCAAAATTGGCTAAATTGCCGCGAAATTATTCGACCAAGGGTGTTCGAACCTCGCCAAATATAAAAGCAGAGAGAAAGAACGGGAAGAGGAGGGGGGTGAGCAGAGAGAAAGAACGGGAAGAGGGATGGGGGGGGGGGTTAAAGCGAGGTAAAGTTGACTGGACTTGAGCCGGAGCGGTCACTCGTGCGTGAACATTCTAGGTGATCGGGAGCTCGGAAGCCACCCTCTTCAGTTGCCGTGAGATTCAACAGTTTTGCAGCAGTTTCGACGATCTAGCGTTGGTGTAAGTTTCTTCTTATAGTTTTCGTTGTTTAGGTAATAGTATTCTAATTCTTCTATAAATTATCGGTGATCGTGAGCTCTGAAACTAGCAGACTACAGCCAATCAGAATTGAGCTATAACTAAAAGACTTCACTAAATTTGGGGCAATCTGATTACGTGGTCTGCTAGAATGTATTTACTTTAGGCTATTCTACAATTTGACTTTAAACTATTTAATTTGTTAAGGTTTGTATGTATTTTTCCCTTTAATATATTATTTTAGTCAGGTTTTTATGTATTGTGGATCGCAAATGTGGCTCGCATCTGCCATTTGTGATTTACACGGAAGCAGCTGGTCGCCGCCATTGACCGGTGGCGAATTTGGCCACCTTGTTTGCTACGATCGATAATGTGAACTAACTTACTTTTATAGTTCTATTTTACAGATGTAGGCTCTATTCTGCTGTATTTCATGGTTAAAAAGTGAAGTAAGCAATTTGTGTGGCCATGCTCATTCCTAGTTGCAATTCAGATGGCAGAGTTTGGGAATGTTTGATTTTGAGTGAGGGATACTATAGGGGTAGGCTAGGCCTAATATAGGAATAACTGAATATAGCCTACAGTATAATACACACTAAAAACTACCAATTAAAGACTTCTAGGAGCCTTATTTAAGATTTTTTCTAATTTTTCCAAGGACTTTTTTTTTGTATAGTTTGAGTGGAAGATAGGCTATGCATTAACTTAGCCTAGGCTAGGCTATCTATTATTCATTAATCTGAAGATACGGAGTCAAATGGCGGCATTTATTGGGTTAATCGCGCTTGTACAGTAGGTAAGGGAAATTTAGGTGTAAATTGGAAAAATGGTGGGTTGAGGGAGAGCACTGGCCCCCACGCCCTTTTAACATTGGCCTAATCACAGCAAACTTTATTAAACTATTTAGGGTATTTTATTTTTTTTATGTAAGCCCCCCCTTTTTTTTTTTTTTTTTTTTTAGGGCTACTGAAATTAAAAAAATTGATATCTCGGCAAACTTTTTTTCTTCCGATTCTCGCGTAAATTTAGCCCAGTCTAGTTTTGGCGATTCATATTAGGCCATGTCTTGGTGTGCCACATTTAAGTAAGATTAGCAAAGGCTTCTAATGTCCTCTCCCCACAGGTACAGATGGGTGCGGAGTTTGAGCCCTGCGTAGAATAGGCTACCTTGTAGACTAACTAACCAGCAGGCTGAAACTTCTCTCAAAGTCACAGCTTTCACAGATAAGTACAGTAATTATGTTGTACAGTAATTATTATTTATTATATTAATAGGACAATATTTTAAGAGCCGCGCCACAACTAGGCTGGCAGCGCAATCTTAATGGTTCATGGCAAGTACCTTAACATAAAGAACTTCTGGAAATTAATGGGTACCGTAATAAATAAGATTGTTTCTCATTTTAACTTACGTCCGCCGCCGCACTTATGTTATTGTTGTGAACCTCTCTGCCCACTCGTAGCCGGAGTAACTTAATTTATGTCCAATAATACTGTTTTTTGCACTTACCCAACCAGCGGGTTGTGGGGGCTCCAGCCCCCACCCATAATGCTAGGATAGGTTGGGTAAGGTTGTTGAGTTAGGCTAATGTCTTCTCAAAGTTTACTATTTTTATAATATAGGCTAGGTCTATTACTCCACACCAACTGGATTTCTACAGTTAACAGTTTTACTCAATCAGCGGGGGTGTGGGGGCAGTAGCCCCCACCCATAATACTAAGACAGGTTAGGGTTCTTGAGCAGAATTGTGCTTTAACTGCTGGACAATAATAGAGACAGGAACAGGGTAGCCATAAATGATTGTAGTTTTATTTATAATTACTTTGCTGAAGTGTTTCTTCCACAGCAATTTTTATTAGTTTTGTCTTTTTACTGTGTTCGTAGGTTTTTATTTTTGAAGTTTTATATATCATACTTTCACGCTTTCTTGCCACATGGAAGGGTGATGGGCCGGTGCTGCGAAGTAGTTTTGTTTGTGTTTGTTGTGTAATGGTTTAAATGTTTGTTCTGGGTATGGTGTTAAGAGTTCGAATCCCGGTAGAACCATATGCTATTAGTTTATTAAAGTACATTGGGGTTTGTAATTGATGATTAATGTCGAGAACAGGGTGTTGTCTTTTACGCTTTGTTGCCGTTTGGAAGGGGTGATGGGCCAGTGAAGAGTTAAATTGTTAGTTTTGCTATTACCACAGCTAGTTTGCATTTATGAATCTTTACTTTATACAAAGGTCTTTGATCTTAGTTTATATTAATGGTAAATAAATATCTGAGACTAGTTTTGTACGGCAACCTAAACTCCTGGTCAGTTTAACTCTATATACTAACCTACTGTTACTAAAATCTATATCGGGGTAATTTGGGATGTGTTTATCATTACTCGGCTACAGTATTCCGAAGATTTTGTAGCGAAATGTGTAGTAATAAGTTGGGTTAAAATTGAACTGACTATAACCAGGGTAGCCTAACATATGAGATGTTCTAACACAAAGTAACTTACAGCAGTTTATAGGAATACTTTAACACTTAATTGTTAGAAATAATAAGCATGGGGTAATTAACTATTAGATCTGTTGCTCTATTATAATTTATATATAATTACACTAACGGTAGAATTCTAGCAATGGCTCCAAATAGTTTAACATAGATTTTGTTTAATTCCCTAGTTTTCCTTCATATTTCATGTGAAATGGTGCAATTTAGTTATTAGCCTAATCTAACCACTTAACTTCGTACCGGTATAATTTAAAAACTAACTCCAAATATTAGTCATTCCAGTCAACTACTGTACTAACCTATACCTAGTTTATTTTTAACTGACGGTAAATTGCAAAGTTCCCATAAAGATTTTGATTATGTAGTGAAATATGGTGCTAATTGTATAAACTTAATGATGCAGAGACCGTAGTTTCATATTTTTCCATTAATATCTAAAAATTAGCTGCTAAGGGATTAGATTTACAGTCAGATGAAATTAAAGCGTATAATCTATCAATCTAACCAGGGCTAATGATTAAAGTGGACCTTACCAATGGGTTGAGTTGACTAGGAGTTTAGTTATTGTTGGCCGTTAAGATTTATTTAAAATTCTTCCATAGCGATGTTGATTAGTTTTGTATTTTTACTGTGTTTGTATAAGTTTGGGATGTTTATTTTGAAAGTTTTAAATGATCATGCTACAGTCTTGTTTATTTTATTCAATTTTAACTTTTTTTTAGTTCTGTGGTGCTGGGGGACATCTTGCTTGATGATTTGTGTAAGTTTCTTCTTTATTTTGTCTGTTTTGGTTAGTTTATTTTTGAAAGTTTTATATTGGATTTATGCCAGAATAACTTTAAGCTAATTTATAAGTATACAGCATTTTCGTATAGTGTGGCTGTTTATTTATACTTACGTACTGGTATTTTTTTTTCACTTTATTCTTATTTCTGTGCTGCTGGGACACCTTGCTTACACTGAAAATCAAGCGAATTTATGTAAGTTTATAGCAACTGTATATAAAGTGACTTGTGAATGTAAATTTACTATGAATTATGCAATTTGATTTTAACCAATATTTATTTTCGAAAACTAACTTAATCCAATTTGAGTAGAGTACAGTATATATAACCACTTTGACAATTTAGCCAGTAAGTGTTTGATAATATAAAGAGTAGACTAGGAAATTCATGTGAATGTTAAAATTAGTCTAAAAAATGAAGTTAACTTCATATAATTAAGAATTTTATTGTGCATATACTGTCCTAGCGATTTTGAAGTTTTCTTTTTAAAACCCCTCTGACCCGGTTGGGCTCTGAGGCATCCATAAAAAACACTCCGCGGAACCCGGAAGGGCTCTTGAGGCTCCGGCAGCTTGAAAGCCTGTAAGCTTGTTTTGAAAGCAGTCCGTCAGACGCATGTAAGCAACAGCCGGTTGGACAGACGCCGCGCATCTCCGACCACAAGGAGAGGCATCCTTGTTAGTGTGTACCTGTATGTTTTTGTTAAGTAGAGAAGAGTAGTGTAAAGTGGCTGATATGGCCACAAAGTTATTTCCACGGAAATAGTCATCACAACTGAACCAGTTTTAGAGCTCTACTCAACGCCATTCTACAGGTACGAAACACTATGCTTGGAAATGCGGAAGCAGTCAAAATAACAAAGATACGGTAGCCTAGGCGTAGACTTTTTTCGGCCAAAACCCCGGGGTTTCGGTATGAAATATATAGCTGGGTCTGAGGGGTTTAATTAATGTGATAGTCTAAGTTTTGGTTTGTATATTTTCGAAGTTTTACAATATAAACTAGTTTTTTTACCAACATGCACTCCCTGCTCGAGAGCTGGGCTAGGGTGGGTGCCCTGATGAATCTGAGACTTCAGTGAATAGTTCTCTGAATGAGTTAACAAGTGTACGTCGTGTAAACACCGAAGTTGATGTCAAACCGTGGGGAGGAAGTGTGGGGGCGACAGCCCCCACCTATAATACTAGGTTAGGCTAGGTTAGGCTAATGTCTTTTCAAAGGGGTATAGTTAACAATAAGATATACCCGGTCAGAGGTAGGTGATAGGCCCGATAACTAAGACTCTTTATAATATTTGTAATAGCAATGTTTAGAAAACTTCATTGCCATTCCATATTTTTCAGTAAAGTGTAATTACGTATTTTTGTTAGTTTTATAAATTTTCCATTAACAAACTTAAGCATTTACCTGGTCTTATTAGATTGTGAACTTTTAGTTAAAATACTAATTAAATGTTTTCCACAGATTTTGGTGTTGGGACCAGACCGATGACTCTTCTTGGCAGCTAACTACACTTCTACACCTTCAAGAGAAGTAAATTACTTTTTAATTAAAGTGTCTAAAAATCTGAGTGATAACCCAGGTTCGAATCCCGGTGAATCACATATATGCTTGCATTAATGTTTGGTGTGGTGAAAAATAGGGTTTAATCTTATTTTAATACTACGAATTTTGTTGATATATTTGAAGATTAATAATTAATCTATATGCTCTAAAAGTGGACAAGAAATGTTGTTATAACCCACGGCGAAACCTAATAAAAAAAGTATGGTACTAAAATTTCTTTTTCGTAACAAGGTTGTCAATACGGTACTTGGTACTTCCAGTTATCGATAGCTCTAAAGATCATATGAAAATGTGTTAAACCCTCTGAAAAACCTAATAAAAAAAAGTATGGTACTAAAATTTTATTTTCGTAACAAGGTAATTTCCCATTATCAATGTACAATCAAAGCTGAAGACTGCAGAGTATACACCGTAGACTGCATAGACTTTCTTTCACCTTCGTATAATAGACCGCGATTTTTTTTTTTTTTACAAAGGGATTAGTACTCAACCAGCTGGGGTGTGGGGGCAGCAGCCCCACCCATAATGCTAGGTTAGGTAAGGTTGTTAGGTTAGGCTGTCTTTTAAAATCACTATCGGGAGAGTGTCTCAACATGGATCGATAGGCCTAATGGGGAAAATAGGTATTCCAGAGATTTCTAATTAATTACAAACTATACTGTATATTTATGTAAATTAACACATTTTGTTATAAAAAAACACTGAAAATTCGTGGTATTAAAGTAAAAAAAATCCAAAAATATATCAGCTGGGGTATAATGGGTCTCTGGTTTACTGACTTGTGGCAGTGTATAAAGTGTTCCCCATGCAGTATAGAGTACTGTAAATGTGAGATTAGTTTGCTTGGGAACCAGATTAACTTGCTCATGTAGTGATGTACACTCTTGTGATGGATTGTTCTTTTATTTTAAGTCTTGATAGCGTAATGCACAGTGCGCGGAAATTAGATGTATCCTGGGTTAGTCCTGAGTGCCGATTTATTTGTTGATTTCATTGAGTTTAGATGTGAAGTTGGTTGGTGTAAAAAAGTTATTTCCACAGCTATTTTTATTAGTTACTTTGCCTTTATCTTGTCGTCGTCCCAGTTTTGCATAATGTATTTTGAAAAGGTCAATATACAGGAGGCGCTACAATACAGGTAGCAAAATTCTAATGGTAGTTTTGGGTTCCTATCATCATATGCTTCATTTCTATATACTTTTTATCCCCGGGAAAAAAATAAAAAATCTTGGGGTTTTTTTTCTTTTCTTGGATTTTTTATTTATTTTTTATTAACCTAACCAAAAAACCTAACCTAACCTAAATGTATTTGGGGGCTGTTAGGTTAGGTTAAGTTAGGTTTTTTGGTTAGGTTAATGACCAAAAAAAAAAAAATTCCAAGAAAATAAATGAAAAATCCCAAGATTTTTGTTTTTTTCCCGGGGATAAAAAGTATATAGAAATTAAGCATATGATGATAGGAACCCAAAACTACCATTAGAATTTTGCTACCTATATTGTAGCGCCTCCTGTATATTGACCTTTGAAAGTTTTCAATAATAATCGTTGATATATAGTTCATGGAACTGCTACTGGCCTAATGTCTAAACCTCTCACCAAAATAGTAAAATTAACTTTACCATGTAGTGATGTACGTACACATTGTGGTTTATTTTATAAATTAATTTGATTAAAGCATTATTTCCACAACAATTTAAAAGTGCTTTTGCATGTGTCGTCCCAGTTTTGGTTTGTTTATTTTGAAAGTTTTTAATTATAATGGCAATTTTGGACCGACATATTTGAATAGATTATTGCTAGATGGCTCAATCGCTGAGGGGATGTCCACGAACAAATCGCCTCAATGTTCTTCTGAATCGGTCAGGTGGAGCCCCTCCCACTACACATGACTGTTTTGTAGGATTTGATTTAATAAATCTCATTCTTGGTCTAAATCTCCCTCACTGCCCGTCCACCTCTCCTCGACCGGTATTCTGTTAGTAACTCTAGAATCTGTTTTTTTTTTTTTTTTTTTGCTTACATAAGCTGCACTTTTGATTAATTTATTAATGCAGAATATATCTTAGGCTTGTGAATAAACCTTTGACGGTCTTGATAGCCTAGTGCTTAGTCTACAAAGTTTAATATTAAACCATCAACCTTGTCTATACTGTATATACTGAAATTAAATTTAGCTTGTGAACTTTTGGTTCAAATACTAGCAAGTAAATGTCCACAGATGGCGATGGTGGTGGTGGGTTAGTGTAGCGCGTGATGGTGTTGGTGTTAGGACGGGACTGGTAATAACCCTTCATGGCAGTCAACTATACTTCTAAACCTTCACAAAGATAAGTAAATTACTTACTAGTTTGTTATAACAGTGTTGGTGTAATGGTTTAAATGCTTATATTCTGGGTGTGGTGTCGCGGGTTCGAATCCCAGGAGGACCATATGCTTTAATTAGTTTATTAAAGTACATAGAGTTTGTAATTTATAATTAATGTTAAGAAAGTTGTTAATTATCACCTGTGGTATATGGGCACCTAGTCTACTGTGGGGTAAAGTGAGTAAAGTGTCTCAAATGTCTTATGAGGCGACTAAAATGTTTGCCAAGATTGAAATTTCTATTGCCTGACCGTGATCCTTGAAGGAATGGCCACGAACGAAACGCCCCCATGTACCCGTCTCCAGTCGGTAGACGCCCCTCCTCCCAACTAGCACCACCTTCACTCTTACATCACTCCATCCTTCCACTTCTCTCGGTTTACCTGTCCTTCCATCTTACTTTCGTACACGCTCTTAGTCATTCTCTCGCTTCATACACCCTAAGGCTAAACTATCTCAAGGTGTTCCTTTTCACACTTTCCAGTCTACTTACACACCACACCACTTTACTTCCTCATTAGTTTGTATCCCTCCAAGTAACTCCGCACGCATTTAAAAAATTATATATATATATATATAAGTAAAAGCCCTCGCAAGTACAAAATTGTAACCACTTTTGCTGGATAAACATAAAGGGTACACCTATTTTTTTCTCCCTCTCTGGGTTGTATCCATTCGGCCCCATTCAGCCTAATGTTTTATGACTTACCCGATGGCACTATAGTTAGTGAGGGTTATGTATTTTGTACTATTGTCTTGTCAGGTTGCAAATTTGATTTTATTAGAACATGACACTAATTGTAGTGCTCATGTAGTAATGTACACCCTATGTGGTGGATAGTTCTTGTATTTATAAATTTTACTTAAGCGTTTTTCCATATTGCGATTTTGATTAGTAGTTTTGTCTTTACTGTGCTCTTATAAGTTTTGGTTTGTTTATTTTGCAAGTTTTACATTATAAATCTCCATCCAAGTGTCAATTTTACCGCTATCGGTCGGCAGGAAAAAAGTTACCTTAATGGCGTGGAAGGCCCTAATATTGACCAAAACAAAATTTAAAAGTTCTTAAAATCGCTAAACTAGTTGGCATAAACCGAAGATTTCTAAACTAATGGGGCTAACCCTGAGGGAGACGGGGGACCCAGAAAAAACCCGCTATCCCCCCTTAAGCATTAAGGCGGGCTGGCTGGCTTTTTCTGGACCCCCTTCTCCTTCATGGTTAGCCCCATTAGTTCTGAAATGTTATAACTTTTGGCAATTTTAACCTTTAACCCAATTTCTTTGGCAATATTCGGACCCTTCATGCAATTGAGGTCAATTAGTTTTATATAATTAATAGTCATGCCCCAGCCAGGGTTCGAACTCAGGCCAGTGCTGCAGCACTCAAACACCCAAACCACTAGACCATCGAAGAGCTTAACCCCTTCAGACTCATATGACGCAGAGGTTGCCAGTTTAGCAATAAGAAATAGTTCTCTCACTCTTATAATTACCTCTCCAAAATTAGTTTTCTGCCCACAGCTAACTCAAAGACAACTGCAGAGGTTGAAGTAACTAAACTAAAGGTTTGTAAATACCCCTGATGGTAATAAAGGCTTTAAAGTATCCCTAATAGGCTCAAAAATTGCGTCATATGTCGGAGAGGGTTAAAAGTAGTGGCGTCATTTGGAATTTTTATCCCATCCACCACCACCCGCTCAGACTAGTGATCCCCTGTCCAGTTAAACTTATACATTTTTTGGTATACATATCCTAACCGAAAGGAGTTTCCTCTTAAGCAGGAAAAAATTAAACCTTAATGGCGTGAAAGGTCCGAATATTGACAAACAATTTTTAAAGTTCTTAAAATCGATAAACTAGTTGGCATAAACAGATTTCTAAACTAATGGGGCTAAACGTGAGGGAGACGGGGACCCAGAAAAAAACTGCCATCCCCCCTTAAACATTAAGGCGGGCTGGCTGGCTTTTTCTGGACCCCCTTCATGTTTAGCCCCATTAGTTCTGAAATTGTATAACCTTTGGCAATTTTAACATCTTTAACCTAGGTTCTTTGGCAATATTCGGACCCTTCATGCAATTTGAGGTAAATTTGTTTATATAATTAATATTTTGTCATGCCCTAGCCAGGGCAGGACAAAAAAATACACTTTAATGGCGTATAAGGTCCTAATATTGACAAACAAAAGGTTTAAAGTTATTAAAATTGCTAAACTAATTGGCATAGTCTCAAGATTTCTAAACTAATGGGGCTAAACATGAGAGAGATGGGGGCCCAGAAAAAAATAACCATCCCCCCTTTAGCATTTTGGCCCAGTCACTCTTTCAACTCTGGGGGAGGCACTCTATACAGGCCGTTCTACCTTTTGTCTCGCTCACTCGCATAGGAAAAAATAAATTCAAAATAATCTAATCCTGAGTACAGGACCAAGGTTGAAATAATCTTAATGAGTTTCCTCGTCCCATGGAAGTATATCCAGGTGGTTAATTTGTGGCCATCCCCTCGAGCATTAAGGCGGGCTGGCTGGCTTTTTCTGGACCCTTCTTCATTGTTAGCCCTATTAGTTCTGAAATGTTGTATCATTTGGCAATTTTAACCTTTAACCCAGTTTCTTTGGCAATATTCGGATCTTTCATGCAATTGAGGTGCATTTTTGTTATATATAATTAATTATAAAAACTGTCTTCATCCGGAAAAAATTTATCCAAAAATTTAAAAATTAATCTTTTAGGTGGGTGTTGGTGTTTTTTAAGCTTTATGGATGTCAAGGGAGGAAACTAAAGAAATAATATAAATTTATTTAATAAAGCAAATTAATACGTAATGGGGGAATTATGTTAATTACAGTATAATTTAAAACTTTCAAAATAAACAACCAAAACTTGGACGAACACTTAAGACTAAACTTATCAAAATCGCTGTGGAAACTAAGCTTAAGCAGAAGATTTTAAGATTAGGAAGGACATGTACTGGAAGTACCGGTAATCTCGACAATTTTGCCATTTATCTATTTGTATTATGACTTGCAGTAGAATTTTGTGTACACTAAAAAAAAAAAAAAAAATTTACAGTTTGTTAGCAACTCAGATCTGATGGCTTTTAATATCAATTGGTGGTGTAATGATTCACATGTCAAGTTTTTGGAGTTGATATCGGCACATATAGTGTGATCCCAGGTCTTCCTCTGTCCACCCCTTGGTGCAGCTCCCTCCACAAGCACAGACCTGCATTTTTTCACCCAATTTTGTTCATCCATTCTTTGTCCATACCATCCCAGTGAACTTGTACGCATCACCTCGCTAATACTCTTTACCTAAGTCTTCAGCTCATAATTTGTTATGCTATCCTGCATCCTTCGCGCCAGACTATGAGAGTTCCGAATGGAGCTCAGTGCTCTGGTTAATCTGCTCTACATAACTAACTCTTCTCCTTATGTTGCATTATATTGATATCCTCTGCATTAACTGGCATTCTGAGGCCTAGGTAAAGATTGTAGCCTGTTAATACCGGCTTTTATAATTAAATAACTCTTACATATCTGAAGTGGTATTTGTCTTTCAAAACTCAATGTGTTGGTAAATGTTCCTTAGTGACTTATTCATGGTATAAATTTCTGATCTTCCATTCAGAATAATTTAAAGCTCTTCAATCGCGTTTTTCTATTGCATATTTTATCTTTATTTTTACTTTTCTTGCACTGCAGTCTAAATTTCTCAAATATTGTCCACCTGTTCAAATTCCTCGTGCTAATTTGTCTTTTATATATAAAGTTCGTTTTAAGAAATAATTATTGGTAGATAATATTGATAATAGACTAGAAAAACTGGAAGGATACATAAGCTAAATCTATTGTTGTACTTGAACCATAATTAAGTTAATTTTTATATATTTTTGGGGGTAGGGGGCTAGGAATCCTCCCATTGTAAAGTTCACCTACTAGATGAGACTGAGAAAGGGGTGAGGGAACACTAAGTGGTCCCGGACCCTAAAAGTTGGGGCTCGGTCACCCCCAGCATGTGCCAGAGTATATACATAAATCAGTTTCATTTGCAAATGTTGAAGGCAAATGTAAAGTCTCTACAATCTGGTTATGCCCTAGCCTTGTGAATATAGTGCAGTGTTAATAAGTGAATTTTTTATTAAATTTGCTTAGTTTTTAAAATTTGTTTATTCTGCTTGCATTTAAAAAAAATATTAGATTTTATGAGGCCTGTGTAAATTATATTTTCATAATGACAAACCTTTTCCTTGCCAGACACTGCCAACAACCCTCGATACCGTACTCGGGGCTGATCCGGCGAACTAACTACCACCACCGGCCGGATCACAAACCTTCATACAAGATAAGAAATTCTTCAGTAGCAGTTATTGTAAATTATCACTGGGGTATATGACGCAAATTGCTTCAAGCTCTGTGTCCAGGCATTTTGGCTCAAACGTTCCTTTATTTTGGCCAAGTCCCTCTTTAAATTTTGAGAGAGGCACTAGTCACAGGCAGTTCAGAAAAAGAAAAAAAATATGAGACTTGTGTTGTAGGGCAGACTGCAGAAACTATATTTACACATATCCAAATTAGTTATAAGTGGCAACTGTAATGGATTTGCCAGAGAAGTCCACTGGCTGTGAAAAATTAATCCCGGCCACCAGTATACGGACTGTCTTTGAGAGTAGTGACTGTCCCTAGTGTATACTAATTAAAATTTAAAGCTTTGCAAAATAAACAAACTGGGAATACTTAGATTATCGCAAAGGAGCTAATCAAAATAGTTGTGGAAATAATTAAAGACCGAACCATGTTATCATGGACGTGTGAAGTTATTTTTTGAGTGATCCTGCCAAGCACCCAAACTCCAGTTAGTCTACCTGTGGCGTAATCTGGTTTTGCAATTGAGTTCAATGTTTAGTTTTCTGAATTTGATTATTAATTATATGAAATTCAGTTTAGTTTTGGATGCACTGACTTTACCAATATGGGTAAGCAGTTAAGGTCCTAGGGTGGTTCTCTGGCATCATGGTATGTGGGGGGCTGTTAGACTTTCATTGGGACAAGAATAGGATATTTATTGAGGTTCTAAGACTTTCATGAAACTAAACTAAATACCCCCAAGACACCCTTTTGAGATTTATTTTTGCATTTTCTGGCAGAAAAATGCCCCGGCCAAGGGCTGGGTTCTCTTAAATTGCAGGCTCGCTATTGCTTGCCAGGATCAAATAAAAAAATATATGGGGCGAAAAGTGTTAAAATCGCCTAACTAATGGGGCAAGCTTTTAAACTAATGGGGCCTAATATGAGAAGGGGGTCCAGAACAAAACTACTTATTTCAATAACTGTACTGTAGGCTATAGAAGTTTAATGTGAATTCCACGGTCAGGTCAACCCCAGCTCCTAACTCAAACTAACCTATACAGTATACTAACCTGTATAACTAACATAGCTAGGATTAACCACAATATCTGCTAAACTGTCTTAAACTGTCTTAATCTTCTAAACTGTCTTTATCTTCTGTACAGTCAAAATCAATATTTCAATAACTTTCCTCTTAAACAGACATTTTACTGGGTACTTTTGAGTTTGTTTTAAAGCTTTATATATTTTAACTTCCTAGAGTTTTGTCTTGAACGGCGATTAACTAGCCTAGTACTATTAATGTCAGCGTTGGAGAGTAGAGTTAATATCTGTTTATCTGTTTAGATGCTTATGATCTGGGTGGGCTGTCCCGAGTTCGAATCCCGGGACCACTATGATTTAATTAGTTTATTAAAATACATTGGCATTTGTAATTGATTTAACATTAAGAACGGGGCGTTTCTCAATCCTAGGTAACGGTGAAATACTGAATTTGACTGTATGCACTTTTTTCTCTACTAAACCTGGACAAGGGGTTGAGCGGACTGTAATAGAATGACCATAAAAAGATTTGCTAAAAGTGTATTTATTGCATTTTTTTCTTTTTACTGGGTTCTTCCAAGCTTTTGTTTTAGTTTGAACATTTTAAATTATAATGCAGCGTATATATATATCTGAACTCTAAACATTTAAAGATTAAGCATATTTTTAGCAAGGGTTAATTGTCTGAGGAGCCCCCACACAACATGGTGCCCAATAACAGCCTTATTAACTGATCTTCCTCCCACGGCAAGCTTCCTAGATCGAGTAGCTTTGTGCTGCTGTGTTGGTAGTGTAATAGTGTTCTGGGTGTGGTGTCCCGAGTTCGAATCCTGGGAAGACCATATGCTTTCATTAGCTTATAAAAATAAATTAGTTTAGAGTTTGTAATTGAAGATTAATGTTAAGAATAGTGTTCCTTATTTATATTACAGTAATTGCCTTGATGTAATAGTTAGTGTTTACAATCTGTATGTGGTAACCCAGGTTCGAATCCCGCTGGATCACATGCTTGCTTTCATTAATTTCTTTGGGAGGGGTTGGGTGTAATATAAAAATAGAATATATTTTTTTGCTTTGAAATTAAAATTGTGCTTTAAAGTTTTTTAGTTTAGATGGAATTGGAAGAATATGCACTTTAGAGAAGTAAATTAAATATTTGTATCTTGATAGCGCTTAGTGGACCGAATTTAGGCGAGAGTATCATTCTAGGGTTAGTCTTTGGAGAACCACACTTATTCATTAGTTTAATTTATTTAATTAATTAGGTATATTTGTTAGTTAATTGGTTGTTTGGTGACTAAATATGAATTTATTAGATACTGTAATTCTTAAATGGGATACACATATATTTTAATCCTGTATCGGTTTTCATATCCCAAACTATGTGTAAGGAGTTATATTTTGAAGTTAATTAAGAATAAATGCTAAATTGTTTTTTTTTTTCTTAATTCTATATGTAATTGCACAAAATCAGATTAATATCACACTAATTTTCTGTTTTAGAAGCTTTGCGACCTCTTAGCAAAATATTAAAGTTGATCATTGTCCTTCAATCTAAAGTAACTGGCTTGTTAGTTAGCTTTGGGGTAGAAAGTTTGTATGTATTTACTATGGTACATACCTCCTTGCTGGGGGTGGCAGACTCGACAGAGCCCAAACAGAAACTACATTCAAGGGTTCTAATTCTCAGGGTCCGGGACCACGTTCATTGAGGAAGTTAGTTGTACTAAATAATTATTGAAAAAGTTTATAAGTGTCATTAAAGTGTTCAATATTTAGTAGGCTATATATTTGTTTTAATAATTTCAAATTTATTTATATTAAATTTGCTTAGTTGATATTTTTAAGCATTAATATAATTCATAATAAATATGCTTGCCACTGTTTCCAGCATTTTATAATTTGATCAACCCTGACTGAACCCTTTTTCCTTTTCAGGTGGTGCAGACTACTCCAACCAAGCTACCAGATGGCCAAGTTATGGCCTTGGTCTTGCTCGGGGCCTTGGGGCTGTTCGGCCAGGCAGCTTGGGGAACAACAACCAAGCTACCAGATTAAACCAAGCTACCACTAACAGGCCACACCAACCTACCTGACGACACAAAGGTACCACTATCAGGCCACACGAGCCAACCAGGAACCCTTAACCCACCAGCCACATGTGCACACAAAGATAAGTAGATTTATACTACCTTTTTATATATTCCCCGGAGGTGTCGCTGTAGGACAGTATGGTAAAACCATATTTCCGTATATCCAAAGTCTTTTGAGTCACTAAAATGAACTTGCCAGGAAAGTTATAAAGAGTTGTGAAACTCGGAACCGTGATTGTCCCTAGGGGGATGGGTCACGGGCTGTACTATGCGCTCATAGATGTAACGTTTTTGTTCCCCAAGCTGCCTGGCCGAACAGCCCCAAGGCCCCGAGCAAGGCCAAGGCCATAACAGAGCGCCCCAACAGAACCCTCCCTGCCGACCACAATAAAGCCTGGGTGACCGAAGCCACTCCATGGCGGGGAGCTGAGGAGGGTGCGGAAACACCCGGGAAACCAAAGACCCACCCAGGGCCCTGTGCTCCTCAGCAATTATGAAGAGAAAGTTGAGGGGCAAAGGAAAAATGTGACTCTTTGGCTTCCAATCTTTGTAGATTGGGAGGTCAATCCACGGAAGAGACTCAGGCACTTGAGATCTAGAAAATATATAAGTAAAAGGAACAGTCAGAGTAAGCTATGGGTATGGCAGAGATCGCTCAGTTCTCATTCTGATAGACCAGCCCATCACCACTTAGATGTAAAGTTCTTGAAACTGGCAATGCTGCCTTGATAGCGTAATGCATAAGTGTGCGGAATTTCGGTGTGAGTATCCTAGGTTAGAGTCCTGGAGTGCCACATGTATTTGTTTTCATTGAGTTTAGAAGTAAAGCTGGTTGGTGAAAAAATATGAATAGTTATGTAACCTTGAGGCACTAGAACTTAAAATAATTGTACTAGAATTATTCTGGAAGGGAGAATGGTTTTTTAATGTAAACCATTGAAGCTACTACACAAGAGTAAATATTATACATTCTTAGTGTATTGTAAAATAGTGTTAAATATTTAATGCAGAAATGGTCTTAAACTTTTGAACAATCTGTCTTTGCAGTAAATTGTCCATTGCAGTATATTAAGTTTGATTAAACATAAACTTCATTAGTATTTTTCTGGCCGTATACTTTTTCAAAATCATACTTGATCGGTCATATTTTGTAGGCCTAAATCCTAAATTTTCTAAATTTATTTTGTATGCCGGTAATGCATACCGTTTAAGTGCGCGGAATTTTCGTGCGAGTATCCTATGTTAGAGTCCTTGGAGTGCCACATGTATTTGTTGATTTAATGAGTTTAGATGTGAAGTTGGTTGGTGAAAAAATATGAATTAGTGTAATTAGATTAAAATATAAGTCTTTAAAACTAACTCAAAAGTTACTGATAAAATATGTACAGATTTGTAGAATTCTGTTGAATTTGAGTAACTAAAAATAAAAAATAAAATTAGGAAAGTTCGCACGAAGGAACTTTGAGTTGTGAAACATAGTAAATGCAGGATTCGAAACTGCATAAGAAGTCTTAGGCTTGGTGTATATTTCTTTAACCGTCTTGATAGCGTAATGGATAGTGCGCGGAATTTCGATGAGAGTATCCTGGGTTAGAGTCGTCTGAGTGCCACATGTATTTGTTGATTTCATTGAGTTTAGATGTGAAGTTGGTTGGTGTAAAAAACATAAAATTTAGTAATTCTTGTGGTTAAATGTAAGTTATAGTTTAACTTTTAGGCACTTTGCATTGGAGTAACTGAACACGAATGATACGTGCATAGAAATCACCAATATGTGGAAGCTTGTTGTGGGTAGGAGTTTAGATCGGAGGGTTGTTCTTGGGTAGGATGATGCGAGGGGGACTAGGTGTAGATTGGAACCGGATAATTAGAATTATTTCAAAGTTTATATTTTTCGAAAAGTCTTCATAGCGTAATTCATAAATGCGCGGAGTTTTGATGTAGCCTAGGTTAGAGTCCTTGGAGTGGCGCGTGTATTTGTTTTCATAAGAGTTTAAAAGTAAAGTTGGTTTGTGAAAAAATATGACTAGAAGGGTAATATCCATACCAGCCTCAGTCAATTTAACCCCAGCTCCTAACTTAACAAAGCTCTTAACTTATCTCTTACTAACATAAAGCTCCTATCTTATCTCTTAATAACATGCCCAACTTAACCAAAACTAACCAAACTTTATAATCAAAACTAATCTAACTTCTCTAAACTGTATAGTCAAAAGCAAATTTATATATACCCGGTACATGATATTGCTCATAACTTTCAATTTTATTAATATATTTCCTTACCAGACACAAGGTTTAAAGTTTTCTTTGTTAGCGTAATGCATAAATGTGCGGAATTTCGGTGTGGGAATCATAGGTTAGTCCTTTGAGTGCCACATGTATTAGTTTAATTCATTGAGTTTAGAAGAAAGTTGGTTTGTGAAAAAATATGAAAAGACATAATCGTAAAGTTAGTCTCTAGTTTTGCAGAAATTATGTTTACCAGTAATCAGTTGCGTTTGGCTGTACTAACTCTAATGTAGTATTTAACAAAACACTGGAGAAGAGGTGGAGTTGACCGGGTAACTGTCTTGATAGCCTAATGCTTAGTGTAGGGAAATTCGGTCAGAGTATCCTAGGTTCGAGTCCTTGGAGCACATGTATTAATTACTTTTATAGATTTCACTAGTTAGGTTTATTTGTAAATTAATTGGTGGGTTGGTGAAAACAAATCTGAATTAAATCGATAGACCATAATTAGTCTTTAACCATTTCACTGTGGGGTACTTAACCCCTTCAGCATGAGTATGTAATTTCATACAGTACTTGGATCTGAATTTTATTTCAAATTTTATTTAAGTTATTTCCACATTGCGATTTTGAATAGTTCCTTTGCATTTATCTTGTCAAAGTTGTGGATTGTTTGTTTTGCAAGCTTTAAATTATAATCTCTTGGTTTAATTTCCGATAAATTTAAAAGCATTTTGAACAGTAACTTTGAAGTGAATTTTAAAGTTTGATATTTTAACTTCTTACTTATTTGGGCTACTATTAGATTCTTATAATCTACAGTATTAGAGACAGTCTGAATAGGGACAACGATCTATATTTCTTGGTTCTTGCTAGCCAGCGGTAACTTAGCATGGTATTGTGACTATTCGGCCATTAGGAGAAAATTGTGAAGAATATTTTAGTTTAATATTTAAATAAGTTCTATTAGTTTGTATAGTCTAAATAGATCAGGTGCTAAGGAGTTTAGTTTTGTTACAATAATTACTAAATTCTTATGAAATCAATATAATTCTTGAATGCTAATATATTTAATAACTTTGTTTAAAGTTTTTCAATTCTGTGTTAAACAGGTTTGGCCCGGTGTGCAGGAAGAACGGAAACCCGAACAAGTAACCTTGAAAACCTCAACCATACGCTGGCTGGATTGAAAATTAAGGCTTCCACACCTCCACTCAGCACTATGCCAACTTAAGGGGAGACTGACCGTTTTTATGGTCTATTAATTCATTTACTTTATTTCATAGTTTTCTCGCTAGACCTCTATCAAGCTTTGGAAATCACCCCCTAGAAACCCCTTAAAGATAAATTTGTACATTTTTCGGTAGAGAAATATCCCGGCCAAAGGCCGATTCCTCCTAAAATTACAGGCTCGCTATTGCTCGCCAGGAAAATATACACCTAAATGGCACAAAGAGTCCTAATATTTACAGAAATGGGGTGACAAGTCATAAAATCTCCAAACTAATTAAATCGGTCTTAAAATCTCAACTAGTGGGGCTAAACATTAGGGAGAAGGGGGTCTAGAAAATCAGTCTCCCCTTAAGGATTCTACACCTGCTCAGTACGAAGTCAACTTAAGGCTTCCACACCTCCACCACTCGGCACTACAGCAACGGACAAGAACCTGGTCGACATCTATTTATTTTACTAAGGCCCATTCCCTGTGTTTTATAAAAAAAATCTAAAGTAAAACTCCCTATTGTTCTACCCTTCACTTCCTCAAAATAGTTTAAAAGTATATAGTGCTCATATACAGTTTAGCCTACTCGTACCTAATTATAATGTAAAACTTGCAAAATAAACCAACTAAAACTTGGACTAACACAGTAAAAAGACAAAACTTATCAAATTCGCTGTGGAAACCACCAGCAAAATATTAATTCTTTAGAAGTAAAAACTCAATCGATTTAAAGACTGTTCCACACTAAGTGCGGTTCTGGTCTCACGCCCTAATGGTAGTGCTCCAGGCAGCGCTGTTCAGAGCTGCATCACATTTAGTGTTTTTAAGTCCTGGTGGTGTAATGGTTAAAGTGTCTACAAATATGTGTGATGACTCAGGTTCGAATCCCATGGATCACTTAATTGCTTTCATTAATTTAATGTGAGGTGTTTGGTGGTGTGGTGAAATTAATTAAATCTAGATTATTTATTAACTATCAGACTATATGATCTGATCCCTTGGTGTAGCTCCCATGTTCACGAACTTTGATATTTACACCTAATCTACTTTAAGTTTAAGTTCTGGTCACTTAATTTTGTTTTGATTAATAGGCTATTACTGTTTCAAAACTATTATATTTATATCTTTGTAGGATTATTAGTGGTCAATAAATTCTAAATTTTATTGCATTGAATTATAATCAACCTTGTGTACCGTGCAAAAAATAAACTTGAGGAATCAAAGTTTTTAATGTATATATGAATATGCTTTGGCAGTGACCAAGTTGTGAAATGTCAGTATTATTAACTTCATAAGATTATAAGTTGCTTTTATGTTTTACCAGTTTTAGTTTGTTTATTTTGAAAGTTTTATATCACTTAATTCAGGTTGGTTTATAACATAAGTTTATCTGCCAAGACTAGTCATTGGAAGGAATTTTGGTTAAAAAGTTTGAGTAATGTAAATCAGGTTTAGCCCAGTTAAAAGAATAAGAATGTAATATAGTAATGAAAGATCATATTATATAATCGCAAAACAATAGTTACATCTGTACCCAAAATATAATTAGGTTGAAAAATAAATGCAGTGTTGCAGAAAGAGGCCATTATACTATTGTTTAAAGTAGTTTGTACAAAATTAATAATTAGTCTTTTCTAATGCCTTCAGTCTAGAATTTGTAAACACTTGCCAGCTTTTATTTATAAATTATTATTTTACTGAAACCGTTTCCATAGTGATTTGTATTAGTCTTTTTACTGTTCATATAAATTTTGGTTAATTTATTTTGAAATTTTGAAATTATGTAAAAGTATAGGTCTAAAGTCTATTCACCATTTAATAAGTCAGAGGTTGCCGTTAAAAATTAAAAATTAATTGTCTTTATGCCTTCAATAAGTGTAAAAAAAAATCATACCTGTATAGCTTTAAATCAAAATGCTTCTGTCAAATTAAAGTATTTTTTTTTTTTAATTTTAGATTTAATTCCTGGTAGAGTATTCTTCCTATATTTTTAAGAGTTCCAATAATGGTTCTTCAAATTAAACTTTGCAGTCCTATTTTGTTATAAACTCGCATTCTTGAAGAATTCTATTATTTTGTTAAAGCATTTCCACAGCGATTTTGATAAGTTTTCTTTTTACAGTTTGTCTAAGTTTTGGTTTGTTTATTTTGAAAGTTTTCCATAATTCATTTTACACTAGTAATGGCCTCTGGTTAAGTGTTGTGCATAATTATAGTAGTACATTCATTTCTTATTACTTTTAGAATTTTCAATAGCGCAAAACCTGTTCTTTTATTTATAAATTATTTTGCTCTAGCATTTTTTCCACTGGCTATTTTAAGTTTTGTCTTACCGTTATCCCAAGTTTTGTCTTACCGTTATCCCAAGTTTTGTCTTACCGGTATCCCAAGTTTTGTCTTGCCGGTATCCCAAGTTTTGTTTGTTTATTTTGCAAGTTTTAAATTATAAAGTATTAATAATTGGACGAACTTCTCAATTTAGTAGATTCTTTTTGGCATTAATTTTAATGGTTGCATTATTGAATGTAGTCTTTAGATACAAAGGTATAGGTATTAAACTGATCCTAATCGGCTTATGTTATAAACCTGCAGAAAGACTATTGTTTAAAGTTGTTTGTATAAATATATAATTATTTTGTATATGCCTTCATTATATATTTCTGATCATGTTAAACATTATTTAGATTATAATTATAGTGGGGATTGGGCCTGTATATACTGTAGATAGATTTCCACATAGCGATTTTGATTAGTTTGTGTATCTTGCAAGTTTTGGTTTGTTTATTTAGCAAGTTTTACATCCTAATGAAATCGAATTCTTTCTAATTTTCCAAAAGTCTATAGAGTTTGTGAATAAATATGAATATAAGCAGATAGTCTCTTTTAGTTTTTTAGCCAAATAAAATAAAATTAAATCTGATTTTAATTACTGGCAGGTCTCTTACTTATTTCATGGGAATTTTAAAACTTATATTTTATTAGATTATTTGATGGGAAGGTAACTTTAAATAAAATATTTAGGTATTGGCAGTTTTGCTTTGATCTTATATCATCCCAGTTTTGGTTGGTTTATTTTAAAAGTTTTACATTCTAATTTGTTACTGCCGTTCAGAGTTTTCTCTCGCCTTTTCCTTGTTGACTGTAGCTCTTTCGCATTTCTGTCCATTAAAATCGTTCCTTCGTTGCCCTAGTCTTGCCGATATTCTTTTGGAATTTGTTTTGGTGTAATGAATTAGATGCTCATGTTCTGGGTGTGGTGTCCTGAGTTCAAATCCTGGGAGGACCATATGCTTTTGTTAAAACAGATTTTGATAAGTCATGTTTGCCTTTATATTGTCCCAGTTTTGGTTTAAGTTTGAAAGTTTTAAATTTTAATTCATTTGGCACATTAAAGTACATTGGAGTTTGTGATTGATGATTAATGTTAGTGTTAATTATTTCCTTAGACCACATTGTCCTTCCTTAATCAAATTCACTTCCTTGCCGATATTTGGTTAGCTTTATTTTGAGTTTTATTTCATAAATTTTAGGTTAGTAAGCGTTATTTCCACAGCGATTTTGATTAGTTATTTTGCCATTATATATATATAGTCTTTGTCTCAGTTTTGGCTTGTTTAGTTTGAAAGTTTTAAATTTTAATAGATTTCTAAGTTTCCATTCTGTTGCTTTAGTTGTCAATCTGCTATAACTGTTGGTTGTGTAATGGTTTAGATGCTTATGTTCTGGGTGTGGTGTCCTGAGTTTGAATCTCGGGAAGACTGTTTTTATTAGTTTATTGAAGTACATTGGAGTTTGTAATTTATTATTAATGTTAAGAAAAGAGTTACTTATTATAGTTATTATTTTTCTTTTTACTGTGTTCGTCCAAGTTTTGGTTGGTTTATTTTAAGTTTTAAATTATAATGGTACTTCGAATATCTTGCTTTTTGTTCTCATATTCTAATCTCAAAGTTCTGCCTAACCTTATCCTTCCATTCCCGGCTTCGGATAGGCCATACCAGACTTACCCACTCCTTCCTCATGTCCCGCTCGCCTCTACCTCTTTGCTCCCGGTGTGGTGGTATGTTTCCATTTCTCACATTTTCCTTGACTGTCCTTTTCTTCGGCCCTTCGACGTTATTTTCCCTTTCTATTTTCCCTTGGTCGGCGTCCTTGTCTTGCCTGTCTCCTTTCTTTTCCGTTGACCACGTAATGGCTTTCCTTTACTCTCTCAGGCTCCTTAACGATATTTAAATTCCTTTCCTTCTAACACTATCCGTTTCCTGCTTTAGTGCCATATGGCCTTTGTTGCCTGGTGCTAGAAATTTATTAAAGTTATGTTATGTTCTCCTTCCATTCCTTTTTGGGTACTCCCAAGTTTAAGTATTACACTTTAATTAATTTGATTAAAGCATTATTTCCACAACAATTTAGAAGTTCTTTTGCATGTGTCGTCCCAGTTTTGGTTTGTTTATTTTGAAAGTTTTTAATTATAAGCTAGATTTTGGACAGACAGATTTTAATAGATTATTGCTAGATGGCTCAATCTCTGAGGGGATGGCCACGAACAAATTGCCTCAATGCTCCTCTGAATCAGTCCGGTGGAGCCCCTCCCACTCCACATGACTGTTTTGTATGTTTTGATTTAATCAATCTCATTCTTGGTCTAAATCTCCCTCACTGCCCGTCCACCTCCCCTCTACCGGTATTCTTTTAGTAACTAGAATCTGTATTTTTTATTTTTTCCTTACAGAAGTTGCACTTTTGATTAATTTATTAATGCAGAATAATTATATCGTAGGCTTGTGCATAAACCTTTAAGTCTTGATAGCCTAGTGCTTAGTCTACAAAGTTTTCTATTCAAGCATCATCCTTGTCTATACTGTATATACTGTAACTAAATTTAGCTTGTGAACTTTTGGTTCAAATACTAGCAAGTAAATGTTGTCCACAGATGGCGATGGTGGTGGTGGTTTAGTGTAGCGCGTGATGGTGTGTGGACGGGACTGGTAATAACCCTTCATGGCAGCCAACTATACTTCTAAACCTTCACAAAGATAAGTACATTACTGGTTTGTTATAACGGTGTTGGTAGTGTAATGGTTTAGATGCTTATGTTCTGGGTGTGGTGTCCCGAGTTAGAATCCCAGGAGGACCATATGCTTTCAATAGTTTATTAAAGTACATTGCAGTTTGTAATTGATGAATGTTAACCCCTTCAGACTCTTATGATGCAGAGGTTGCCAGATTAGCAATAAGAAATAGTTCTCTCACTCTTATAATTACCTCTCCAAAATTAGTTTTCTGCCCACAGCTAATTCAAAGACCACTGCAGAGGTTGAAGTAACTAAACTAAAGGTTTGTAAATACCCCTGATGGTAATAAAGGCTTTAAAGTATCCCTAATAGGCTTAAAATTGCGTCATATGTCGGAGAGGTTTAAGAACGGGTGTTTCATATCACCTGTGGTATATGGGCCTCTAGTCTACTGTGGGGTATAGTCTCTCATAAAGTCACACGTGGCGACTAAAATGTTTGCCAAGGATGACTTGTCTGTCTATTGCCTGGTGCCATGATCCCCAAAGGGGAGGCCACGAATGAAACGCCCCCATGTACCTGTCCCCAGTCGGTAGACGCCCCTCCTCCCAACTAGCACCACCTTCACTCGTACTTCACTCCATCCTTCCACTTTTCTCTCGGTTTACCTCACTGTCCTTCCATCTTACTTTTGTACACCCTCTTAGTCATTCTCTCGCTTCATACACTCCATATGGCTAAACCATCTCAAAGTGTTCCTTTTCACACTATCCAGTCTACTTACACACCACACCTCCTTACTTCCTCATTCGTCTGTCTATCCCTCCATGTAACTCCGCACGCACTTAAAACATATTTAAGTAAAAGCCCTCGCAAGTACAAAATGTTAACTACTTTTGCTGGATAAACTCGCTTAAGGGGTCCACCTATTTTTTTTCTTCCTCTCTGGGTTGTATATATTCGGTCCCATTCAGCCTACTGTTTTAAGACTTTTACCCGATGGCACTATAGTTAGTGAGGGTTATGTATTTTTTACTATTCTTGTCTTGTCAGGTTGCAAATTTGATTTTATTAGAACATTTTGACACTAATTGTAGTGCTCATGTAGTAATGTACACCCTATGTGGTGGATAGTTCTTTTATTTATAAATTTTACTTAAGCGTTGTTTCCACATAGCGATTTTGATTAGTAGTTTTGTCTTTACTGTGTTCGTATAAGTTTTGGTTTGTTTATTTTGCAACTTTTACATTATAATCCCCATCCAGGTGTCAATTCTACCGCTATCGATCGGCAGGAAGAAAGTTACCTTAATGGCGTGAAAGGCCCTAATATTGAAGAAAAAAAATTAAAGTTCTTAAAATCGCTAAACTAGTTGGCATAAACCGAAGATTTCTAAACTAATGTGGCTAAACGTGAGGGAGACTGGGACCCAGAGAAAAAAACTGCCATTAAGCATTAAGGCGGGCTGGCTGGCTTTTTCTGGACCCCCTTCTCAATTGTTAGCCCCATTAGTTCTGAAATGTTATAACATTTGGCAATTTTAACCTCTTTAACCCAGTTTCTTTGGCAATATTCGGACCTTTCATGCAATTGAGGTGCATTTTTTAAATATAAATAATGATAAAAACAGTCTTCATCCGAACAAAATGTATCAAAAAATATACAAATTTATCTTTTAGGTGGATCTTGGTGTTTTTTAAGCTTTATGGATGTCAAGGGAGGAAACTAAAGAAATCATAGACATTTATTTAATAAAGCAAATTAACCCCTTCAGACTCATATGACGCAGAGGTTGCCAGAGTAGCAATAAGAAATAGTTCTCTCACTCTTATAATTACCTCCAAAATTAGTTTTCTGCCCACAGCTAACTCAAAGACAACTGCAGAGGTTAAAGTAAATAAACTAAAGGTTTATAAATACCCCAGACGGTAACAAAAGCTTTAAAGTATCCCTAATAGGCTCAAAAATTGTGTCATGACGTGAGTGTTAACTAACTCTTCTCCTTGTGTTGCATTCTATTGATATCCTCTGCATTAACTGGCCACTTCTGAGGCCTAGGTAAAGATTGTAGCCTGTTACCGGCTTTTATAATTAAATAACTCGCTACATATCTGAAGTGGTATTTGTCTTTCAAAACTCAATGTGTTGTAAATGTTCCTTAGTGACTTATTCATGGTATAAATTTCTAATCTTTCATTCAGAATAATTTAAAGCTCTTCAATCACCTTTTTCTATTGCATATTTTATCTTTATTTTTACTTTTCTTGCACTGCAGTCTAAATCTCCCAAATACTTTCCACCTGTTCAAATTCCTCTCTTGCTAATTTGTCGTTTATATATAAAGTTTTAAGAAATAATTATTGGTAGATATTATTGATAATTGACTGGAAAAACTGGAAGGATACATAAGCTAAATCTATTGTTGTACTTGAACCATAATTAAGTTAATTTTTATTTGTTTTTGGGGGCAGGGGGCTAGGAATCCTCCTCCCATTGTAAAGTTCACCTACTAGATGAGACAGAGAAAGGGGCGAAGGAACACTAAAAGTGGTCCCAGACCCTAAAAGTTGGGGCTCGGTCACCCCCAGCATGTGCCAGAGTATATACATAAATCTGTTGCATTTGCAAATGTTGAAGGCAAATGTCAAGTCTCTACAACCTGGTTATGCCCTAGCCTTGTGAATATAGAGTGCAGTGTTAACCCTTCTTTGGCGGCGCCCGGCTATTGTCGAGTGAAATAAATGTGGCCTATGTGGCAGGGCCCGGCTATAGTCGCATGCAATTTTGAGCACGTAATGTGCTCAGAGAGAGCGGAGCGGTGGGAGTAGCGTAGGTTACCTCATGACCGCTCGCCATGGTGGCCGTGGAGCTACTGAGATGTACTCCACCCTACTCCACCCTCTCACTCGTTTCACACTTAATAATGTAAGCAAATGGCCGTATTTTACCGATTTTGCCCTTCGGTTGCACGATCGTTGCAAGACAACCAGTGATCGTAGAAGGATGGTTCTGGTGTCATTGGAAAACTCATTTATCGCTCTTTCAGGGATGCATACTTGTATTACGCTCTGGGTCTTGTTTATGCATGAAAACGAGCACGGAAACAAGCTCGTTTACGGTAAAAACCCCCGCTGGGCGGCACACTCAAATATACTCCACCACCTGCTCTTTGAGTGTTAAGTGAATTTTTTAACCAATTTGCTTAGTTTTTAAAATTTGTTTATTCTGCTTACATTTAAAAAAAAATATTAGATTTGATGAGGCCTGTGTAAACTATATTTAAATAATGACAAACCTTTTCCTTGCCAGACACTGCCAACAACCCTCGACACTGTACTCGGGACTGATCCGGCGGGACTGTCTGGGGAACTAACTACCACCACCGGCCGGATCACAAACCTTCATACAAGATAAGTAGTTCTTCAATAGCAGTTATTGTAAATTATCACTGGGGTATATGACGCAAATTGCTTAAAGCTCTGTGTCCAGGCATTTTGGCTCAAACGTTCCTTTATTTTGGCCATGTCACTCTTTCAATGTTGGGGGAGGCACTCATCACAGGCAGTTCTGCCTTTTGTCTCTTTCGCTCACATAGAAAAAACAAATAAATATGAGCCTCTTGTGTTGTAGGGCAGACTGCAGAAACTATATTTCCACATATCCAAATTAGTTATAAGTGGCAACTGTAATGGGTTTTCCAGAGAAGGCCTCTGGCTGTGAAAAATTAATCTCGGCCACCAGTATACGGACTCTGTCCTTGAGAGTAGTGACTGTCCCTGGTGTATACTAATTAAAATTTAAAGCTTTGCAAAATAAACAAACCTAAACTGGGAATACTTAGATTATCGCAAAGGAGCTAATGAAAATAGTTGTGGAAATAATTAAAGACCGAACGATGTTATCATGGATGTGAAGTTATTCTTAGAGTGATCCTGCCAAACACCCAAACTCCAAAAAAATTGCTTAAAGTTTCTAGAGGCCCTATGTTTGCCTTTTTTATGTATATATATATACTCGGGCACATACCCAATAGCTGGGGGTAGCCGACACTAACCATTGAAATTTACAGTAGAGTTTGGTGTTAAACCTGTAATGCAGTGTTATTATTATATGCTGATCTATTAGTCTCTACCTGTTGAGTGGTCTGGTTTTGCAATTGAGTTCAATGTTGATTTTTCTGAATTTGATTATTAATTATATGAAATTCAGTTTAGTTTTGGATGCACTGACTTTACCAATATGGGTAAGCAGTCAAGGTCATAGGGTGGTTCTCTGGCATCATGGTATGTAGGGGCTGTTAGACTTGCATTGGGACAAGAATAGGATATTTATTGAGTTTCTAAGACATTCATGAAACAAATAAAAATACCCCCAAGACCCCCTTTTGAGATTAATTTGTGCATTTTCTGGCAGAAAAATGCCCCGGCCAAGGGCTGGGTTCTCTTAAATTGCAGGCTCGCTATTGCTTGCCAGGATCTATATCTATCTATTGCCTGACGCCGTGATCCCCGAAGGGGTGGCCACGAACGAACCGCCCCCATGCACCTCTGTCCTCAGCCAGTCGACGCCCCTCGCCCCAACCAGCACCGCCTTCGTTCATGTACTTCCTCACTCCATCCTTCCATCTCTCATTCGGTCTACCTCTCCCTCCACCTCGCTCTCGTACACCCTCTTAGTCATTCTCTCGCTTTGCATACGTTCCCTATTGCCGAACCATCTCAAGTTGTTCCTTTTCACACTTTCCAGCACATCTACCTCCACACCACACCTTCTTACTTCCTCATTAGTCTGTCTATCCCTCCATGTAACTCCGCACGCACTCAAGTAATTAATTTCCACTGCTCTCACTCTTGGTCTGAGTCTCAACCAACGTCCATGCTTCGCTTCCGTAAGTCAGTGTCGGGATTACCACACTGTCATGCAAGGACTTCTTCACTTCCATACTGACCACCCTATTTCTTGTTACTGCTTTTAGCGTTCCTACAACCCTCTTCCCCTGCTGTACCCTCTCCCACACTTGTTCATCCTTAGTCCCATCTTTACTCAACACACTGCCCAGATACTTAAAAGAGTTGACGATCTCCATAGCCTGACCGTTCAGCTTCACCTCACACTGTGACTTCACCCCTTTCGAAGACTATAACCTTGCTCTTCCCGGCATTTACCTTCAAATTACGTTTTTCGCACACTGTTCCAAACTCATTTACCAGACCCTGCAACTCCCATTCATTATCACTCATCAGAACTGTATCATCCGCAAACAGCTTGCCAGGATCAAATAAAAAATACATAGGGCGAAAAGTGTTAAAATTGCTTAACTAATGGGTCAAACGTTTAAACTAATGGGGCTAAATATGAGAACTGAGAAGGTGGTCCAGAACAAAACTACTTATTTCAATAACTGTACTGTAGGCTATAGAAGTTTAATGTGAATTCCACGGTCAGGTCAACCCCAGCTCCTAACCTAACTCAAACTAACCTCTATACAGTATACTAACCTGTATAACTAACATAGCTAGGATTAACCACAATATCTTATAAACTGTCCTAATCTTCTAAACTGCCCTAATCTTCTAAACTGTCTTAATCTTCTGTACGGTCATACATACATAACATTTTAAGACTGAGTGTTCCACACATACGTGCAGTTTCAGTCTCTTGTCCTAATGGTGGCGTTCCAGGCAACCCTGTTAAGGGTTGCTTCACTTGTCAAGTTCTTGGATTTGAGATCGGCGCGTATAGTCAGATCCCAGGTCCACCCCTTGGTGCAGCTCCCTCCACAATCACAGACCTGCATTTTTTCACCCAATTTTGTTCATCCATTCTCTCCACATGTCCATACCATATCACAAATACACGTGAGCCACTAAATGTTTCTAATCTCTGTGGGGTTCAATATTTCAATAACTTTGCTCTTAAACGGACATTTTACTAGTTACTTTTGAGTTTGTTTTAAAGCTTTATATATTTTAACTTCCTAGAGTTTTGTTTTGAACGGCGATTGACTAGCCTAGTACTATTAGTCTCTGCGTTGGAGAGTAGAGTAATATCGGTTTATCTCTGTTTAGATGCTTATGTTCTGGGTTGTGGTGTCTCGAGTTCCAATCCCGGGAGCACTATGATTTAATTAGTTTATTAAAATACATTGGCGTTTGTAATTGATGTAACATTAAGAACGGGGTGTTACTCAATCCTAGATAGCGGTGAAATACTGAATTTGACTGTACATGCACTTTTTCCTCGACAAGGGGTTGAGCTGACCGTAATAGAATGACCATAAAAAGATTTGCTACACTTGTATTTATTGCATTTCTTAGTCTTTTTACTAGGTTCTTCCAAGCTTTTGTCTTAGTTTGAACATTTTAAATTATAATGCAGCGTATATATATATATCTGAACGCTAAACATGTAAAGATTAAGCATATTTTTAGCAAGGGTTGATAGTCTGAGGAGCCCCCACACAACATGGTGCCCAATAAGTCTTTTTAACTGATGTTCCTCCCACGGCAAGCTTCCTAGATCGAGTAGCTTTGTGCTGCTGTGTTGGTGTAATAGTTTAGATAATTGTGTTCTGGGTGTGGTGTCCAGAGTTCGAATCCTGGGAAGACTATATGCTTTCATTAGTTTATAAAAATACATTGGGGTTTGTTGTAGTTTCCTAAGCTGCCTGGCTGAACAGCCCAGAGTCCTTAAGGAAGGCCATTGCCTCGGTCGGGCTCTCCCACAGAGCTCTCAAATAGTGTAAATTGTGTTGTTGGTGTAAGTGGTTTTGTGAAATGCAGTCTTCTATGATGTGTTTTATGGTATGGGGTGCTGTGTTACAACCCGGGCAAGTGTCGACGACTGAGTCATCCAGTCTCTTCTGATAGCTCAGAAGAGCTGGATGGTGTCCGCATCTCAGCCTGGCCAGGTGGACTCTGTCCTCGTGATGAAGGGAGGATTCAGAAGGATGGATTTCAGGAGGTCGTTCCTGCAGCTGTGTGTTGTCTATGCGTGATTGGATGGAACGGCGAGAGATACGAGTATGGATGTGCTTCTGGAAGCTGGTTTGGGGTGGGCAGGGAGGGAGAGATGACGGTATTTGTGTGTGATACCGTGTGCTCGGTGTTTTGATATTCCTTGGTGTCTGGGTGAGCTGCCATGTAGTGTAGCGAGTAGTGTTGGTTTGTGGAAGCTGCAGCCAGGAATTGAGTGCCTCTCATATCCAGGTGGGGTTTGACTTTGAGGACTTTGGTTTTTGGTGATCTGTAGGTGTAGTAGCTGTGCAGCCTGTGATGATTTTTAAGGCTTTGTTTTGAATAGTCTGCAAGGTCTTGTAATGTATTTCAGCTAGGTTCGAAGCCCAGGCAGGGCTTGCATATTCCATCTCAGATCTTATGTATTGTTTGTATACAGTGGTGGCAGTTTCTTTGTTGTCCAAATTTTGTGTAGGCAAGTGACCTGAGGGTGTGGAGTCTGGGTGTCGGTTTATATTTTATGTTTGTAATATTATGTTGTTTGATTGTCATGTTACTCCTAGGATTGTGGGTGGGTGTGTGTATGTTAACCCTTCTTTAGCGGGGCCTGACTTAAGTCCGTATAGAGAACACCTGCCCAAAGAGCGGGGCCCGACTTAAGTCTGTGTGCAATTTTGGAGCAATATTGCCTCGGAGAGAGACGAGCGGTGGGCGGAGCGTAGGTCGGGCTCTGACCGTTCGCCACGGGTCCAGCGGGCCTACTGACGTTTACTTCACACACATCCACCCTCCCTCCCTCACTACACAGGGTATTATGTCAAGAAATTACCGTATTTTAGGGATTTTCCTTAGTCTCTCACGATCGTTGCAAGAGAACGCGTGGTCGTAGGAGGATGGTTCTGGTGTCATTGGAAAGCTGAATTAACGCCCTTTCAGGGATACATAATTTTATTACGCTCTGGCTCTTGTTTATGCATGAAAAAGAGCACAAAATCAAGGCCATTTAAGGTAAAATCCCCCGCTTTGGCGGGTAGTAGAAATTCCTTACGGGCCCGCTCGTAAGGCGTTAAGGGAGTGTTGTTTATGGTGAGATGCGAGGTGGTTTCGTATTCGGCTGTCCAGCTTGTGAGGAGGGTTGAAATCGATTTGGCTTGGGCTAATTTGAGTCTGTTTGTACTTTTAGTGCACCAGTCATATAGTGTGTTGAGATAGGGTTGAAGGAGAAATTTTTCTCTGGGTCTTGGTGTGTGAATGAGTTATGTCGTCTGCGTAGGAAGCTATATTTATTTGGGGTGCGTGGGGTGTGGCTATATCATGCATGCATAGATTGAAGACTGCGGGCGAAAGGATGGATCCTTGCAGTACTCTGATTGTGAAGTTTCTGATGTTAGATGACTGACCAGTAAATGATACGTGTGCACATCTGTCTGCTAGGTAATTGGCCAGCCACCTTTTTGTATTGTTGTGCATGTTTGTGTTGTAGATTTTGTTTGTTAGGTTGTGGTGGGGGATGGCATCAAAGGATTTACTAATGTTAAGTGTGGCAAGTAGTGAACCGTGTGGTGGTCTGGCTGAGTTGATGCCATCAACAGCTCTTTGTGTAAGGTCTGTGAGAAGAGTGTTTGTGGAGTGTAGTGGCCTGAAGCGGCCTGAAGCCATGTTGGAGCCAGGGGTAGAGTGTGTGGAGTCAGTTCTATTACAAGGCATTCTGAGACTTTGGAGGGGGTGTAAAAGAGTGTGATGGGGCGGTGTGAGGAGGGTATTGTGGAGTCTTTGTTGGGTTTGGGGAAAGTAATACACCATGCTTCCAGATGTCTGGCATTGTGTTGTGTGAATAACTTTAGTTTGATATATTGGTGAGTGCTTGTATGCCTTGTGGTCCTAGGTGTCTGAAGTGTATGTTGCTTATGTTGTCAGGACCACAGGCGGGTGAGTGCTTGAGATTATTGATTATGTGCTTTGTCTGGTTGTTGGTGAAGGGTGCATAGTCGGTCTGTGGGGAATTGTCTCTTACGTCGGATGACACGTCGGTCGTCTTGATGGGGGTTTAGGTGGCGGACATGAGAGAAGTGATTAATGAGAATGTTTGCCTGTTTATATTAAGGAATAGTCTATTGTGATTGCGGCATGTGATTTTGTTGTGTTGCTGTTGGAAAGTGTGACGCTGTACAGTATAGTGTTTTGTAGAGTTTTGGGAGTCTGTTTTGTGATCAAGTATTTGGAGATAGTTATTCCAATTTAGTGTTTGTTGTTCTAGTATTTTGTTGCTAATCTGTGTGTTGAATGCTTGGATTTGTTGTGCAATGTCCTGTGGGTGGGGTGCTTGGGAGTGTTTCAGTGTGTCTCGTTGTCTGATGAGGTTTTGAATTTCTGGTGTGAAGTTGGGGTTGTCTTTTTCTGTTACCTCGTGGAATGTGTTTCTTGTCAGCGTTCTGGATAGTTGTGTTGAATGTGTGGACAGCATTGTTGATTTGTTGCTGTTCCCCAGGCTGTCTGGCCAAACAGCCTCAGGGTCCCGAGCAAGGCCAAGGCCATAAACGAGCGCCTCCACAAAACCCTCCCTGCTTGCCACTAATAAAGCCCGGGTGACCGAAGCCACTCCAAGGCGGGGAGCTGAGGAGGGTGCGGAAACGCCCGGGAAACCAAAGCCCCACCCAAGGCCCTGTGCCCCTCCGCAATTATGAAGGGAAAGTTGAGGGGCAAAGGAAAAAATTAGACTCTTTGGCTCCCAATATGTCAACCTCTAGGTTGGCAGTAGGGAGGTCAATCCTCGGAAGAGATGCAGTCACTTGAGATCTAGAAAATATAGAAGTCAAAAGAACAGTCAGAGTAAGCTATGGATATGGCAGAGATCCCTAAGCTCTCACTCTGATAGACCAGCCCATCACCACATCAGCATTGTTGATGTTAGTGATGGGTGTGCTGTTTAGTGTTTCAAAGTGTTTTGTCTTATTTGTGAAAGCTTCCCAGTTGTCTCTTTATAGTTGGTGTAAGTGTATCTGTGGTTAGCTGGGGTGAGTCTTGTTTTGGTGGTGATAATAATCGGGAGGTGGTCGGAACCCAAGGCTCCTACCACCTTCCAGGATGTTGTGGGGGCGAGTTTTGGGGAGCAGAAGGTGATATCTGGAAATGATGGGTGGAAGTGGGCTTGGTGGGGAATATGGGTATGTTGATGAATGTTGTTAAGTATGAAAAGGTTTTCTGATTGGTGTTGTAGGACCAGCCCTGTCTGTGTCAGGGTTGTCGACAAACCAGGTCAACGTTTTGGCATTGAAGTCACCAGCCAGGATGATGTGTAGAGTGTTTGTGATTTGTTGTAATTGTGGTCTGTAGTTGTTGGGTACTGTGGGGGATGTTTGAAAAGGAGGGGGGGGGATGTATGTATTTATGATGGTAATGTTAGAGTTCTTGCCAGTGCTTATTTTCTATTCTATATACGGAGGCCCAATCCCCACTTTTCCTAAACAAAAAAAAATTTCCCCCCCCCCCCAAAGACAGAGCCTGAATAGGGACAACACAACAAACCAATGAACACACAAAAACAAAATACAAATTCACACATCTAGGTCATCCAGGAGAAGACCCAGAGACCAGGGTCACCAAGGTCCCTCCAGCACTTTATGCTTATTTTGATGGATTGTATTTCTGTTATGATTGATTTTAGGAGTATAGTTGGTTGTTGGAAGGAACATAATAATTGATATTGGTTCAGGGGTAATTTATCGAGAGGACTTCCCTAGTGGTTAAGGCCCCATTAATTGCTCTTTCCATTCACATATGCATAGCCTACGTGAGTTGCAGTTGGGATGTGTGTACATGCTTAGATTGATCTGCAGGATTCGAAGTTGCATAATAAATCGTAGGCAGTGTCCACCATTCTTTAACTGTCTACGTGGTGCGATGCATAAGGTGTTGATTTTCGGTGAGCATCCTGGATTCGAATCCACGGACTGCCACATGTGTTTGTAAATTTCATTAATCGATTTTAGGAGTATAGTTGGTTGTTGGAAGGAACATAATATGTGGTGGGAGGAGGGATTTGGCATGTGCACTGTTGTCTGTGAAGTTTATTGCTGTGTGAAACAAGGTGATGAGTCCACCGCCGCTGGCTCGGTCTTGTCTGATGGTGGTGAAGTCATGAAATGTAGGTGTTTTTATGTTGTGTGGAGTTTTGTTTCTTGCAAGATGGCAATGTGTATGTTGTGTTATTCTAGTATTTGAAGATGATGACTAAGTCCAAACTTAAACTTTTATCTATAAATTATTATTTTACCTAAGCGTAGTTTCCACATAGCGATTTTGATTAGTTATTGTCTTTTTACTGTGTTCGTATAAGTTTTGGTTTGTTTATTTTGCAAGTTTTACATTATAACTTTCTTGGTAGGATCGGTGCATCAGGACTACTGGCAGACATAGAACGCCAGCTGTTCCACTACGTCTACGGCCGATATGCCGCCGCCTCCGAGCTGCCCATGGCCTAGACTACCACCCTGAGCTCGGTCCTCCTGCATTCCATCGCCTTAGTGTTATTAACTCTGTTCATCAGATGACAATTTACTGTATTAATAAGGGGGATGGCATATTTATTTGCTCATTAATGTTTATTTTTCATATTATTTTGGTTTCCTTCTTAGACCTCCAAGCTTAAAAAAAACACCCCTTCTACCCCGCTTGGCGATATGTTTGTACATTTTTCAGTAGAAAAATGCCCCGTATGCTCTTCAAATTACAGGCTCGATATCGCTCGCCAGGAAAAATCGACACCTAAATGACACGAAAAGTCCTAATACTGTAATGACAAAGAAATGGGATGAAAGGTCTTAAAATCGCCAAACTAATAGAACGAACATCTTCAAATCTAAAAATTAATGGGGCTAAATATGAGAGAAGGGCGTCCATAAAATACAACCATCCCCCCTCAACCCCCCAGACCCGGTTAGACTCACAAGAGATCCCATCGTACTCTCACCGTGGTCTCCAGGTAGCCTTATACATACATACATACATACATGCATACAAGTTTAAGGGGGGATGGTTCATTTTTTGGGGAAATTTTGCATGTACAGTATTCATTATTTTTCTAGTTTCCTCCCTAGACTTCCATCAAATTTAAAAATCATCCATTAGATCCCCCTTCTAGATTAATTTTTACATTTTTTGGTAGAAAAATTTTCCGGCCTAAGGCCGGTTCTTCCAACATTACAGGCTCACTATCGTTCGCCTGGGAAAAAATACACCTAAATAGCACGAAAGGTCTAAATTTTGATTAAGAAATAGGGCGAAAGGTCTTAAAATAGACTAACTAATGGGGCAAAGCCTTAAAATCTGAAAACTAATGGGGCTAAACGTGAGGGAGAAAGTGGTCCAGAAAACCGGCCCATCCTCCCTTAAAGACTGCTTCATCCACAGAGAGCGTGGTTTTAGTCTCTTTACTGTACGCGAGATACAGCTCTATGGAAATCTTCAAAACCTCTAAAAACGCACAAGAGAAAGTTTTGTTGTCATGGCGAGTGGTCCGCGAAACGCACAAGAGAAAGTGGTGTTGTCATGGCGAGTGGTCCGCGAAACGCACAAGAGAAAGTTTTGTCATGGCGAGTGGTCCGCAAAACGCACAAGAGAAAGTTTTGTCGTCATGGCGAGTGGTACGCGAAACGCACAAGAAGAAGCACGGTCAGTCAGAGGACTTGTACTTGAATCGGACTAAAACAAGCAGTGGATGATTATCTGTATTCTGAATTGACCACTTGCGAGTTTAATTCTATGAGGAAGTTGTAGCCTTAAACATCGATATTAAACAGAAATACAATAATAATGTAAGTTTCTGATGGTTAAAGGGTATGTTGAATTGGGTTTTATGTATTTATGAATGTACTACGACTTTATTTTAGCTCTTAAATCTGTTAAATATCGATGTCTACAGCTCCAACTTCCTTATTGAACGAAACTCGCAAGTCGGCAATTGATGCATGAAAGCAGTGGGCAGTGACTTAACCCAAGAAAGCGACTCAATTGAGGACGCTCGTCGTTCACGGGTTAAGAATGGTTACAATGGTGAAACAAATCAATAATCAATATAATCAATAATTATACCTAATCTATAATTGAATGAGTGTAAACAAGCTGTAGCCGTCAGCGCCAATATGGCTGCCGTGCAATCAAGGAAAGTGATCACGGGACGGAACCAACTTACATTTTTTACCTCCAATGAGAACCACTTTGTGTCCAATGGTCTAGTCTTCACCCATCACAAGATTACAGGGATATTTTGTAGCGAGGCCGGTCTATATAATCTGTGCCCCATGAATATTCTTTCTTCTCACTTTTTACAATCATTAATTTCATTGGAGATGTTTGGTGTTGGGGTGAAATTAATACAATCTAGATTATCAGTAGGTTCAGGGATATTCCGTAGCGAGGCCGGTCTATATGATCTGTGCCCCATGAATATTCTTTCCTCTAACTTTTTACAATCTTTAATTTAATCGGAAATGTTTGGTGTTGAGGTGAAATTAATAAAATTAAAATATAATTAGATTTTTTTTTTTTTTTTTTTTTTTTAGTAATGTAAGTATCCATGCGTTACGACCAAAACTAGATGCGTTTTGACAGTTTATTCTGGCTATCATTAGACAATTTTATACAGCTTAGGAAGGATCTGTGGGAATGAAAAGGTTGAAGACGAGCTAAATTAACCCTCAGACTTCCACATACCCTACCATTTTTATACAGCTTAGGAAGGATGTGTGGGAATTACAGTACTGTATAGGAGTAAAGACTAGCTCAATTAACCCTCAGACTTCCATACACCCTTCCTAATCTGAATAAAATCATCCAATAATAGCCAGAAAGCAGAAAAGAAATGAGTCTTCGTATCTTGAAAGGGTAATGATCTGTATAGTCGGGTTTATTTCAGCTGATGGCAAATTGAAACCGTTGAGGAGCTGATTTCTAGATAAATAATGGGAAGATATGAAACTACTATGTCTGTATCATATTGCCAAGTTTTCAAAATTAGCAGCATATTTCGCTAAAAAATCTACGTAACAGCAGAGTAATAAAGACGAAGGTATTAAGTAAAACCCTGTTCTTAACATTAATAATCTATTACAAACCCCAATGCACCTGAATAAACTAATGAAAGCATATGGTCCTCCCGGGATTCGAACTCTGGACACCACACCCAGAACATAAGCATCTAAACCATTACACCACCAACACAGTTAACCCCTCCAGGACCACCCACTAAACTACATGGCAACACACCCACAGACACCAAGAAATATCGGTTTTAAATTTACAAAGAAATGGGGCGACAAGTCTTAAAAATGCCAAACAAATGGGGCAAAGCGCTTAAAATCTCATAACTAATGGGACTAAACACCAGGGAGAAGGGGGTCCAGAAAAAATAAAGAAGACTTCCCCTTAGAGCACAATTATTTAAAAAAAACTGTATAAAGAAGTCCATCAGGGGTGAAGGTATATTTATACTAATTTGTACACTCGGATGCCAAACAGGTCTCCCTTGATATACGATTGGGTTAGTCATGAAAACCCGATCTTAAATTATTGTTATTTACACCAACTTTTGTTTTGTTGGTGAAATTTGTGTTTTTGGCAATTCTGATGTATATTTGTTTAAGTTTGTTTCGTAAGCTCTACCTCTATGAATATGTGATGCATCACTTCAATAAATATTATGCTGAATCTTGATTTATCAGTGAATGTTGTGTATAAATATGATTTTTTTTTTATATATATATCTCCCAATAATATAGAGATGTGTGGGATGGTTCGTCCATATGTGTAATCTTATGTGTGGAAGATACAAATATTCTACAACAGTGAAATATAATTGAAATAGTAAATAAGTACAGAATAGTAATCTCGGATATTTTAAAATTGTGATTAATTAAAGTGAAATTTTAAGTTTGAAGTTTAATCGAAGTTAGTTAATGAATGGGATAATTACGAAACACACCCCTCAACAAGTCAGATCCATCCCGGCTAGGTGGAATGGTTCGACCAATTATAAGATGAACTAGCCAAGATTGGTGGCTTTACTGTGGTACCAATAAATGTGAACGGCTTCAGATATGGTTTTAAAATTATGTTTGTATAGTGGCTTAATCATCACCGCTCCCCATTTATTTGCTAATTCATGTATTTTTTTTTATTTCTTTAGTTTCCTCCTTGGTCCTCCATTAAGCTTAAAAAAAAACACCCACCCAAGACCATCCTTCAAGATAAATGTGTAAATTTTTCAATAGAAAAATTCCGGCTGAAGGCCGGTTCCTTTTTTATTACAGGATCTCTATTGCTCGCCAGGAAAAAATAGACGCCTAAATGACCCAAAAAGTCTTAGAATTGACAATGAAATGGCACGAAAGGTGTTAACATCCCCAAACTAATGGGCCGAATATCTTAAAATCTAAAAAATAATGGGGCTAAATATTAGGGAGAAAATAGTCTAGAAAAAACGCCCATGTCCCCTTAAGGGGACCGACCGGTTATTTACTAACTGCCAGGCCTTACTTCCAATGTAAATGCAATTTGGCACAGGTGTAGGTGACCATAAAACTAGGTCAAACACTTTTTTTTAGTTTTTTGTTTGTTTTTTCTTTTTCCTTACAATTTAGGTAAAAAAAAGGTTGCACACTATAGCACTGCTACTCCTACAGAAATCCCTATATCACGTGCTGTATGTGATCAAACCACTCACAATAGGTGTCTGTAGTTGCTATAAAGAACATTTTATATATTTTGTTATTTTTGGATTTAGGTAATCATGAATTAAGGTAAATTATTTTGTAGAATTTTAAGACTGACATGCTGCAACCAAGCAAAGTTGGCTAGAGTAAATTGGCTTTATAGGACTTTTAGTGTTTTTAATTACCTTTCCAATGGTATGTACACCATTCCTATAGGCCCAATACATATTTTAGAGTAACATCCGAAAGTGCGACAATATAGGTTCTGAGAAAAACATGTGAAAGTCTAAGGTAATTAGGTGAACATTTTTACTTTTGTGTTTTAGATTTATAATATTATACGCAGGAACATGGCAAAGTAGAAGATAAAGCATATGGGAGGTTGTAGAGTAGCTTACGCTCTTTCGATTTATATAGGTACGGTCCTCTTAAGACTAGTAGTTACTGAGCATGTTAATTTCAAAGTTAGCTATATAACTTTTTTAGAATTCCAGGAAAAGTTTGGAAAAAAAAAACTATTTCCAAGGAGTTTTCGCTAATAACATTTCACTGGCTTAAAGGAATGTTGACTTGTTGAGTAAACACCTATTGGTATTTTCAGAATTTAGTTTTTTAAGCTTAAATTAACCAGTCGGTCCTCTTAACATGGACAAATATGGTTACGCATCAACTGCCAACCAACTGAGAAGCGAGGCGCCATGTCACACTCAAGCTACGCACCACTACACAAACAAGGTTAGTTGCTGCAATAGGAATGTCGACCTATTGTATGCATAATATTATATGTTCAGTTTGCGAGTTATGGAGGGGTTATTTTTGTCCGGCAGAAGCCAAGTATATAATGTTTGATAGTGTATATACTGTACTTTGGGCGAGAAGATTCACAAGGTTAACTAATATATATTTTAGAAGTACAGCATTGATTGGCGGTATGTGATAATATTGCATCTTTTCTACATACAGTACTTTAAATATATTTGATTTTTTTTACTTTGGCAGTAATTTTGGTATCTTAAGTCTTTTGCACGCGGTCACGACAGTTAAGCAAGCTTCTAATTTTACCACTTTTTGGGTTGAGGGTAACCATGTAGGTTAAATTTATACATTACTATAATGGAGATACCTCAAGGATGGTCATATATACAATCTTTGACACATAAATCACTTATAATCAACCAATGGCATTTGAATTGCCTGGATGAAGTCCCACCTATTTAAACCAATCACTTGTCACACACAGCTGCGCATATCCCATAATGCAATGTATTGGAAAAGGAAGGTTATGGCAAGGCACCATGAGAATCTAAACTTCTAAAAAGTTTTCTGTTCGGTCTCTGGTCGGCCACCCCCAGCAGTGGGGTATGTGTCTTCAAATATATAGAACAAATTTGTAGTCTGTAGTAAGTACCACCCCCAGTCCCACCTGCTGTATATCATCTATGTGGAAGTGAGAGACTAAACATTTCCCAGCATTTAGGATAATCTGGTTTTAGGAGTTACTTTGTACTACAGTACCATAAAGTTATGGTTACTATTTATTACCATTAGAAAACTCAACACCCAAGGAAAACAAAATGTTAACAAATGCAGTCGTATAGTATATTCACATGTAAAAAGCTTCAAATTATAGGATTTACAGATACAGTACACTAAGTTAACATTTATCAGCACAGCTGGTCACACGGAAGTATTCAGTTACCAAGTTCTTGATATCCACACAAGTCAAGGCACATGCTGTCTATAACCACACGTTGCTAAGAAGTCGCCAACACTTCCAAGTTCTCTTCTTCATTATATCCGCACACCCACACGCGTTGCCAAGTCGGCAAAGTGTCGGTCCTCTTGATATCCACACCAGTCGCCAACACTCTTCTCAATATTCACACGCCCAAGTCCCCAAGAAATCTTCAACACTTCAATGTGCACACGTCCTTACAGTTCCTGATGTTTGCTATAGATCCTCCAAGAGTCACCACCGCACTGTCTTCTTGATTTAGTGTTGCAGGCAAGGATCACCAAGTCTTCAAAACATTTCACATCAAATGGCCTTACAAAATGCTCAGCACTCTTTCACTGCAACGCAGACTGTCTGTAATGGAAAAAGAGTACCCTTGGGACATCAGCAATTAAGGAGAGATTTCCACTTTATTGATTATTTTTTGGAACCCTTTCTCCCTCATGTTTAGCCTCATTGCTAACGTGATTTTAAGAAGTCAGTCCATTACTTTAGTAGCGATTTTAAGAATTTTTGCCCCATTTCTGGTCAACTTTGTAAACCTTTCATGCCATTTAAGAGTATTTTTGTCCTGGCAAGTTGCCGGGAAAAATGGATACCTAAATGGTAAAAAGCCTAAATATTAAAAAATGGGGCAAAAGTTCTTAAAACTGCCAAAATAATAGGGCGCAAGTCTTAAAATTTAAAGCAATGGGGCTAAACATGAGGGAGAAATAGTTCCAGAAAATGATTGCTAGAGTGGAAATCTCCCTTGAAGGCGCCGGTAACTAACTCCTTTCAGTCCGGTGTCTAGTTTACAACTGCCTATTGGTTGCGATTCTCTCTATATTTATAACCTCTGCCACCACCGCAATTGAAGGATAAGTGTCCGTACATACTGGAACAAAAAGAATACAAAACAAAAATGAAAAGATATGAGAAATCTCGAATCCCCAAACTACTCATGAACTCGTTGAAGCTCTGACGCGTTTTTGCAGTTTATTTTGGCTATCCTTACACGATTTTATGCAGCTTAGGAAGGATCTGTAGGCATTGAAAGGGTAAAGACTATCTCGATCAACCCTCTGACTTCCACATATCCTTCCTAAACTGAATAAAATCGACTGAAATACACCATAAAACAGAAATTAAATGCGTATTGGAGTTAGAGCTTTGAAACAAAACGATGACTCTTAAAGCATTACCACTTTGAATCACCATCCAGCATTTAACTTTGCTTACAATTAATAAGTTTATTCACCAGTTATTACCATATATTTATTTTCTTCTGTATTTTGGCATTCAATTGTCCTATAGCGGCTTTGAATTATCGTAAATTAATCTCCAAACCACCTCTTCAATCTTAATGAATCTGAGAAGCAACGAATCACCAACTAATTGTAGTAATTGACCAACAAACCATTTAATAAACTGAAGTGAATCCCTGAATTAATAATTAAGCAATCAAACTGTCATAATTTCCACATATGACCATGTAATAAATTATAAATGAAAATAAAATAACAGGCTTCGAACCATCTTACTAAACTCTTTACTCCACATATCGTTCTTAAGCTGCACAAAATCATCTAAATATACCTATAATAATATAAAAAAAAAAAAAAAAACGTCACCGGTACAGAAGGGGTTAAATTATTATACTCGATGACATAACATTTGACTAATTAAAGCTATGATGAATAATTTGGGTAAATTTTGGGAAAACCGATATGTTAGAGGTTCGTGTAGCATTTATGGGCTTCAAACATTTTGTGTAGGGTAGCCTACTGGCTCACAAATCCTCTACTAATATATATTAATTAATATTTCACATTATCCTAATTATTTAATGTAGATACAGAAATATATAGTATATCAGCTACCGTAACTAAATCAGGATAAAATAACAAAAATGTTCCACTCGAGGATTCCGAAGTATTGGCATCACTTTTTTTAGTAAGGGGCATTTTATTTAACGGTCATCTATTTCTTCGGGCGCCATTTTGGTACCCTAATACAGCCGCGATGAATTATATTATCTTTTATCAAGAATTTATATGTAAAAATTAAAGTATATATATATATTCAGTACTATAATTACCGAATGTATGTTATAGGTATGGACATATTTGAGTGTAAAGAAGGCTAATATGGCGGATTAAGTGAACCAATATGGCGGAGGTTGGCCGATATTTGTCATCGATGATCTCTCGAATGTTCACTGATTAGCTATCTACCTTATTACATTAACCTAATGAAACTTTAATCCCTTCACCACCATTACGTAATTTTCATCATATTCTGGTTACCATTAGACGATTTTGTATATTTTGCATCTACCTTTACATTAATATTCCGGCATTTCCTTCGCATCACATGGTATATTATATGTATTTTTTGTTTAATTTTCTAAGTACATTTTTATTTTTTGTTAGTGGTTACTGGGATCGAGACTGATTTGACTAAGCAAGTGATTCATTTAGTGACTCGCTTGACTTCTTGGTTCCGAGCCGAAGACGAGGGGCTGGACTTTTCATTCGTCCCTTCTGATGCTGCTCTCCACAAGGTAAGGAACTCGTGTGCGTGTCTCTAGTGTTGATGTATTTAGGCTATTAGATTTTGACTACTACGGTTAATTTTCATTTAATCATAGACGATCATAGGTTAGAGGAGCATTTATGTTGGAATTTAGTTTGTTTACCTGCTTGATAGAGGTTATAGTACTGGGTGGCAAACGAGGCCATGCTGTATCCCGAGTTTTCAGTGATGGTCTGCTAAGGTGAAGTTACGCTTTATAGTTCCCATCATAGGCTAACACGAGGTGATTAAATGTTCAAAACTACGTAAATACATGCACGTTTTCCTGTATTCCCTTCATTTTAATACATTTTATTAATTTTTTAGGAAGGGACAATATAAAGATTATGCCCCGTTAGCTTATTTTATCAGACGGCAAACGGTAATGGCCCAATACAGTTTATTAAATCAAGGAAACTGACCAAATGTTCTCGACAAGGCCTATTGTTATCTAGTTTTCATAAAATAAATGTGATTGTAGGCTAATTAGTAACACCCATCGGACATATCGGAATTGATCCAGTTTTACACTGGGTAGAAACCATCTAGGCCTAGCCTATATATTATTTGGACAAATATGTTAGATAGGTCATGTACTTAATTTCCATATGTCCACCTTGTCTGAAATTAATTATAAAACAATCCCTAAATCTCTAAAAAAAATATAACTGGGAACGTGAGCTGGGTTTAGACCGTCGCGCACCCATAGACCGGGAACGTGAGCTGGGTTTAGACAGTCAGCGAGACCGGTTAGGTTAGGCTATTTTCTTTCTTTTTTTTCTGATGGGGTTCATAAAAAAAAAAAAAATCTTAAACTCAAAAACCAAGCAAAAAATAAAAACCAAGTTTAAAAATCGTCCCCGGTGTAAAACAGGATAGGCTATTAACCGAAATATCTTTGGTAGGCTATTGCTGACTTTTAGGTACGATCGTGATTTTAGTTTTCTTTTTCTTTTGTAGGCCTAATCTTCAGAATGTGCAACACTACCCAGTTGTATTTTATTGGGAGCACTACAGCCAAGACGTAACTTCGTGGACACTCCATACATACCAAGATAAGTAGCCTACAGGTCCGATCAGATTAAGGTAGTGCATTTGTGAGTTTCGTTCTATTAGGAAGATGGAGCTGTAGGCTAGTCATCGATGTTTAGCAGAATTACCGGTATAGCCTAAATGTAAGACCCCGAACAGCCTTTTACTAGTTATTTTTGGGATGGATGTAGTTACCGGGTGTACCACTACCGACATAAATCATCTATAAATACTTATAAATCTATAATACTAGGTTAGGTTGTTTGGTTAGGGTAATGTATTTTTGTATCCAAAGGCAGTCAAAATAGACGAACATGATGGTGAGCGTCCACGTAGTGTAAACAAGTACACCAGGTAACTAAATTCTTGCCTTATTTTTTTGTTTATTAGATACAGTTGTTGTTGTTCCCCAAGCTGCCTGGCCGAACAGCCCCAAGGCCATATCTATGCTTAAGCAGGGGTCTGGGGGCGCAGCCCCCAGGTTATGTTGTTAGGATAAGGTAATGACAAAATAGTTTTCGGAGGCATGTTTTAATATTGCTAAATAATGGGTAAAAATGCATTTGCAGAAGGAAGCAAACTTTAAAACTAATAATCAACGAAGGAACTGATGATAAAAAGGATAATTCATAAAACACAAATGACCTAACAAACATATTGACCAAATAACATTAAACATGGCTAGTACCCTGCATATTTAAGTTTATATTTCCTTTGCCAATCGTATTTGTAATTGCCCGTGACGAGTGCTATTTTTCAGATTTCTATTTCACACCTAAATGTTTTCGAACTACATTTTGAACATTATGGGAATTAGTTGTTAGTCATACAGGAACAGGAGAGATGGTAGTTTTTTCTGGTCTTCTTTTGCTTCCCGTTTCTCCCCAATAGTTTTCAGTTTTTGAGAAGTTTGCTGAATTAGCTTAGTTGTGCTATTTTAAGACCCGTTGTGCCATTTAGAAGTCTACTTTTATTCTGACGAGTAATAGCTCCTGTAGCTTTAGGAGGAAGCTGCCTTCGGCTGGGACAAAATTTGCAAATTTATCTTGAAAGCTACAGATCTAGAGTTAACTAATAAATTAATAAATCTACCAAAAAGTAACCTACCGAGGGTTCCATATCCACTCCCTGATCAGGTCAACCCCACATCCCAACTCGCTGTATACTACTAACCTGGGTATCCTAACTTATAAAACTGGTCATAACTTTATTTTGTATAGTAGTGGGTTGTATACTAACCTTGGTATCTTAACCTATATACAACCAGTCATAACTTTTATATTTTATACTAACTTGGGTATTCTAACCTAGATAAAACTGGTCATAACTTTATCTTGCATAGTTGTGGGTTGTAGGATTATACTAACATGGGTATCCTAACTTCTACAAACTGTCATAACTATCTTTTAGTCGTGGGCTGTATACTGTATTAACCTGGGTATCCTAACCTATACAACCGGTCATAACTTAATATTGTAGGCTATAGTCGTGGGTTGTATTCTAACATGGGTTTCATAACTTTATCTTGTATAGTCGTGGGTATAACCTGGGTATCCTAACTTATCATAACTGTATCTTTTATAGTCGTGGGTTGTATACTAACCTGGGTATCCTAACTTATATAACTGGTCATAACTTTCATCTTGTATAGTCGCGGGTTGTAGTCTAACATGGGTATCTTAATCTATACAACCGGTCATAAATTTATCTTTTATAGTTGTGGGTGTAACCTGGGTATCCTAACTTATATAACTGGTCATAACTTTATCTTGTGTAGTCGTGGGATTTATACTAACCTGGGTATCCTAACTTATACAGGTTGATTATGAGGTAAAGAAAATAGTCTAATGGTAATTATAATATAAAAGTGATGGTGTTGAAGGGGTTAACTTAACACAAATCAAACCTAACTAAACTTTAACAAGGGTTTGATTTGACCAAGAGTAATTTAGTGTAGGTTTTCATGTGGTTATTACTTCCTCTATGGAATGTACTCTCAATTTCATATGGGAGGGGAAATAAAAATTTACGCAATTATGAATATAGCACTTGTCCGCAATTGTAAGGTCTCCTGAATAAGTCAAGAGCAAAGTACTTGCACATGTGAGACTTTTCCAGACAGTACATGGGTTTTCCCTACTGTTTTTAATGTGATTCATGCCATTTATCACAAATTGTGGAAGGAGTTGTTACCGGGCGTACGTCGTGTAAACACGCAAGTTGATGTCAAAGAAGCTGGGGTGTGGGGGCGGCAGCCCCCACCCACTAATACTAGGATAGGTTAGGTAAGGTAGTTAGGTTAGGCTAATGTCCTTTCAAAGGGGTATAGGTTAAACACCCGATAACACAACTCTTGCCTAAATTGTTGTGGAAATTTCCCTTTTTGGCCAAACTCCATTACTCCAACAAATTCCTTAAATTGTTAGTAACTTAATCACCTAACCTGGTGCAGTATGGTCTTCGCATTGATTTAAAGGATGACAAAATGCCAACAATACGGTGGTAAAGAACTTGACAAAGGAAGCAGCCCTGGACAGGGCCGCCTGGAAAGCCTCCATTTAGGACGCGAGACTGTAACATTGTGGACGAAACTGTCTTAACTTTTATTATTGTAACCTGCCTTTTGTCTCTTACTCATATTACAGGAATTATGTATGGGTCATGAAGATTGTACAGTATATATATTTTGGAGAAGCGATCTCTCACGCATGTGGAAATCTGATACAAATCACTGAAATGTTAATATACCGGTACATAAACTTTAACCCTTGGGGCCTGATGCGCTCCCACTCACTCTCATTAGTCTCCACAGGTTTAAGAGGCCTGTAAATTGCTTTAAATTGCCAGAATGTTCTGAACGGGTCCCGCAGCCAAAGGGTTAATGACTAAATACATATTTAATTCATAGCTCTGACCGAAGAAACTAGTAAACTTGGAGAAAAATATGTGTGCTGTATATACTGAGGCACATGCCCCATTGCTGGGGGTGGCCGACTTGAGAAAAGAGCCCAAACAGAAACAAACTTTAAAGGGTTAAAGTTCTCAGGGTTCGGGACCACTTACGCGTTCCCTCGCCCCTTACTGTTGCAATGAGCAGGAGAATTTTAAAAGGAGAGGATTCCTAGCCCCCTGCACCCAGAAGGAAAAGTAAGACAGTAAAAGACCGCAAACTACATGGTGAAAAGAATTAATGCATAAATGTTGTCCACAGATGGCGGTGGTATGGAGTTGGAACCAGACGGAGGATTTTTTTTTTTTTTCCTCTCTCCCTCGGGACTGTAGGCTGTTTAGTAGCTTGTGACTTGCAAGGCCCTGAGAATATAGATTGAAGCTTGGAGATGTTGGGTGCTTTGTCGCTCTAGATTGTCATTTAATCACAGTTTCTGTAAATATTTAATTATTTTCGAGTTCTTAATCTTTTACACTTTAGTATTTCAGGATGAACAACTTGGTTGTAATATGTGAAATTACCATTTTATTAACTGCCATACGTTTGTGATATCTGAGATATTGTTTAAACAATAACAATTAAACCTGATAAAAGTACTTTAACTAAATACTTAGTCAAAATAATTAATGAATAAATGTTGTTCACAGGTGGATGTCCTGGAGTTGGAACCAGACTGGGGATGACCCACCTCGGTACCTTACTACAGTATACACACCCTTTCCAAATAAATATAAGTACTGTAATTGTATGTATTTACCTAATTGTAGTTTACAGGAGTTGAGCTAAGCTAGTATTGTCCAGTCTGTTTACATTCATTCAATTTTTTCTTTAAAATATGGATGTTCCTTGCCCCTACCACCACCTCTTTCAGAGTATTCCATGTAGAAAAAAACCATCCCCCCTTACGCATTTTGGCGTAACGTCCCTTGACTTTGGCCTTGTCACACTTTCAACTCTGGGGGAGGCACTCGATACCGACAGTTCTACATTTTGTCTCCCTCACTCGCATAGAAAAAAAAAAAAAAAAAATATCGAATGTCTCGAAGAGGACCAAGGTAGAAATAATGTAATAGTTGCCTCGTCCTATGGAAACTTATACAGGCGGTTCATTTGTGGCCATCCCCTCGGGCATTAAGGCGGGCTGGCGGTCTTTTTCTGGACCCCCTTCTCAATGTTTAGCCCTGTTCTGAAATTTTATAACATTTGGCAATTTTAACATCATTAACCCAGTTTCTTTGGCAATATTCGGACCCTTCATGCAATTGAGGTAAATTTTGTATATAATTAATATTTTGTCATGCCCCAGCCAGGGTTCGAACCCAGGCCAGTGGTGCAGCACTCCAACACCCAAACCACTAGACCACCGAGGAGCTTAAAAGTAGTGGCTTAATTTGGTATTATATCTCTTCCACCACCACCCGCTCAGACTAGTGATCCCCATTAAATTTAAATTTATACATTTTTTGGTAGAATGGATATCCCGACCGAACGGCGATTCCTCCTAAAACTACAGGCTTGTTATCGGTCGGCAGGAAAAAAATTACACGTTAATGGCGTGAAAGGCCCTAATATTGAAAAAAAAAGTTTAACTTTCTTAAAATCGCTAAACCAGTTGGCATAGACCGAAGATTTCTAAACTAATGGGGCTAACCCTGAGGGAGATGGGGACCCAGAAAAAACAGCCATCCCTAAGCATTAAGGAGGGCTGGCTGGCTTTTTCTGGACCCCCTTCTCCTTCATGTTTAATCCCATTAGTTCTGAAATTTGATAACATTTGGCAATTTTAAAATCTTTAACAGTTTCTTTGGCAATATTCGGACCTTTCATGCAATTGAGGTAAATTTTTTATACAATTAATATTTTGTCATGCCCCGAACCCAGGCCAGTAGTGCAGCACTCAAACACCCATACCACTAGGCCACCGAGGAGCTTAAAAGAAGTGGCTTCATTTGGTATTACTGTAGATCCCGTCCACCACCACCCACTCAGACTTATGATTCCCATTAAAGTTAAATTTATAATTTTTTTGGTAGAATAGATATCCTGACTGAAAGGAGATTATTTTTAAAACTACACCGCTCTGTCGGCAGGAAATAATTACACCTTAATGGCGTGAAAGGTCCTAATATTGACAAACAAAAGTTTTAAAGTTATTAAAATCGCTAAACTAGTTGGCTTAGACCGAAGATTTCTAAACTAATGGGGCTAAACATGAGGGACACTGGGGCCCAGAAAAAACAACCATCCCCCCTTTAGCATTTTAGATGCGGTAAATGACCATCTTAATTACATACATAGTACCTGTCCTGTGGAATCTATATAATCATTGGTACAGTTGGTTTAGTAAGTTCATGTTATCCAACATAAAGTCCTTGGAGTGCCACAGTATTCGTTGATTTCATTGAGTTTAGAAGTAAAGTTGGTTAATGAAAAATATGAATTCTAATCTTAAACGAAATTCATGGTACAAAACATTTGATATCCTTATTTATATATTTTTACCTAATCTTCTGTACAGTAACTTCTTTGTAGTTGTATGATTATATATAATTTATTATTAATGACAAAGTAATAAGTATTTATCTAAAATTCTTTTGGTTTAAATGTTATATTGCTATATTTTGCTAAAGCGTTATTTCCACAGCGATTTTGAAAAGTTATTTTGCTTTTAATTGCTGTCCCAGTTTTAGTTTGTTTATTTTGCAAAGTAGTTTTGCCAACCTCAATACCAATGAAACTCTATTATAAGGTTTACAGTTGGCCAATGCCACATCAACGAGCTTTCACATTTTGGGATATTGTATAGATTGGGCCATTTATTTGCTATCTAGCGGACTTTACTTAGTAACCCTGCATTAAAGTGTGGGTTTGAATAGGTACCTTTTTATATTCTATTACTGGTACAAATGTTAGTTTGCTCCCTAGACCTCTAAAGTTTAAAAAAATGCCCCCTAGACCCCCCCATCAAAATATATTTTGAAAGGTTGTAATTTTCTAATTTGATGCATTTCAAAACTTATTGAATGTACTGTATATTAAAATTCCTTCTATTGATTAAACATTTATTTCATACAGTATATGCAGCATTTTAAGTTCAATCTGCTGAGAATTTTAATGAATAATCATAAATAAACTATTTTCTTAATGACCAACCCTGACCGTAAGCATTTTCCTCACCAGACTGCTGACAAGGGTGGCTGCGGATGTCGGGGGCATTGGCCCAGGGGCTGATTTCCCTCACCCGCTCATCGTCCTGGGCCCAAGCACCTGGAGCGGCTTTGGTCTACCATACTCGGACTGTTCGGGCAGTCTGGGAAACTACAACACGAACCAGCCAGACCACAACCCTTCATGAAAGCTAAGTACTGTAGTCTTACAGAAAGTTATTGTATACTGTATTTTAACCTTGGAGGATACAAGCCTTTGCTTTCTGTGGTAGACTACAGAAACCATATTTCCCAAGTAATGATTATCATAACTGCTTCGTATTAGATGGTACTTTGCAATAAAATTAACCGTAAAATTAACTTTATTATATACAGTTTATAACTTGGCCTGCAATAATGATGTACGAAGCGTTTAGTGTTCCACTAAAATTGACTAAATTATAGTAACTTTTACAGAATTTTAACTTTCAAAATAATATTTCCAGTAATATTGTTAAAAATATATTTTGGCATTTTTTGTTATATGAAGTATATGTATATACTCAGGCACATACCCCATTGCTGGGGGTGGCCGACAAGAGACACAGCCTGAACAGAAACATTTAAAGTTACTATTCTCAGTCCGGGACCACTTCCGCGTTCCCTCGCACCTTTGTCTCGTCTAGTAGGATTCTTGGATCCCTGACCCTTAAGTTTTGGCTATAATATATCTTGCAATAATGAGAAGCGTTGTTTGGGAAGGAATTATGTTCCTAGGGTTGTTCTCGGGCAGCATGATATGTTGGGGCTGTTTGATATATCTTTGAACAGAATAGTTAGAACGATTGTACTACGGTATACCTTAACCCTGTGAGTATCATTTTTAGTTTAGTTTCTTCTGGATATGATTAGTCTATTTTACTTTTAACAGTCTTGTGGTGGATTGTGTTAATTTATATCAATTTTCCTTTAGTTATTTCCACAGTGATATTGATTAGTTCTATAGAGTTTATCTTGTCACAGTTTTGGTTTGTTTCTTGAAATTTTAAATTATAATGAATGTAATGGTTAGTGCACAAAATTTTGGTGTGATTATCCTAGGTTCGAATCCTTAGAGTACCACATGTATTAAACGGTTTCACTGATTTTGTTAATTAGGTTTATTTTAAAGCTAATTGGTGGGTTGGTGATATGAATTCAGGTTAGGGTAAACTAAGCTAAAAAGTTCATAGAAATAGATTTGACCTTTGATTCCCAGACATCCTTCCTCAATTGAATATAATAGTCTAATGATAAAGAATGGTGTAAACATTAGTTTGATCATTGTTAAAGTGTAATTAGTGTTTACAAATTGCTATGATAACCCAGGTTCAAATCCTGGTGGATCACATATATACTTTCATTAATTTAATTGGAAGAGTTTGGTGTTGGTGTGAAATTAATACAAAAATTGAATACAGTATCACTTCCACTCCTAGGTCAACCCCAGCTCCTAACCTAACACAAACAAACCTTCCTAACTTAACCACAAATGCACATAAACTGACTAATCTACTTCTGTACGGTAAAAATCAATAGTTCAACAATAAACTTGCTCATGAACGGATTCTAATAGCTTTTGACTAAGCTAGTACTATTTTAATCATGGTATTGAGTTAATGCAACTCTGAATTTTGCACAAATGGTATATACCTGTGAACTATTGATTTTGGCTGGATAAAGTACACTAAACTTGGACAAGGGAGGAGTTGACCGGAAGTGTAATTGCTCCTAAAGAGTCATTACCCTAAGGAATTATATAATCTTGGACTAAAAATGTTTTATGTTCTTGTTGTTGCTGTTCCCCAGGCTGCCTGGCCGAACAGCCCCAAGGCCCCAAGCAAGGCCATGGCCATAGCCGAGCGCCCCCACAGAACCCTCCCTGCCTACCACAATAAAGCCTGGGTGACTGAAGCCACTCCATGGCGGGGAGCTAAGGAGGGCGCGGAAACGCCCAGGAAACCAAAGCCCCACCCAGGGCCCTGTTCCCCTCAGCAATTATGAAGAGGAAGTTGAGGGTCAAAGGAAAAATGTGACTCTTTGGCTTCCAATCTGCCAACCTCTAGGTTGGCAGATTGGGAGGTCAATCCACGGAAGAGACGCAGTCACTTGAGATCTAGAAAATATATAAGTAAAAGGAACAGTCAAAGTAAGCTATGGGTATGGCAGAGATCGCTCAGTTCTCACTCTGATTGACCAGCCCATCACCACATGACTAGAACCCAATCCTCTCAGCATCAGCTAGGAACGGCCCTAGAAAGCCGCCTTTGGCGGGGGGATAGCTCTCCTATTTCAACCTCTTTCGGGGTTGGGCACCCGCCCATGTTTTAAGACTGTTTGGGGAACTAAAACAATCGGACCACACTCCTTCATCAAAGATAAGTAGACCTTTAGTACGGTGGCGCTAATAAGTAATGTCCCAGCTGTCATAAAGTTTGGCTTGCTCTGTGCTGTATTAATGTCATGTCCTTCAGGGGAGGTTTTTATGCATTTGTTAATCTATATATTTTTAGTTTCCTCAAGACTTCAATCGAGCTTAGAAAAAATCACAGACCCATCTTAGAGATATACTTGTAAATTTTTTGGTAGAAGAATGTCCTGGCCGAAGGCCACCTCCTAAAATACAGGCTCGCTATTGCTTGCCAGGAAAAAATACACATACGGCAGTCATAAAATCGCCGAAGTAATGGGGCGAATGTCTTAAATCAAAACTATGTATGTATTTATTATGTTAACTGTTGGTGGTGTAATGGTTTAGATGCTTATGTTCTGGGTGTGGTGTCCTGAGTTCGAATCCCTGGAGGACCATATGCTTTCATTATTTTATTAAAGTACATTGGGATTTGTAATTGATTTAGTGTTGGGAACTAGTACTTGAACTGAAATAGCGGAAATGCTAATTTTATAAAAGTAATTTAGATCTAGTCTATATATTTTTGCACAGTCTCATAATTATGTATGTATATACTGAGGCACATACCCCATTGCTGGGGGTGGCCGACAAGAGACCGAGCCCGAAAATAATCGACATTTAAAGTTCCTACTCTCAGGGTATTGTTTTGCATTCCCTCTCCCGTTTATCATTATCAGATTTATCGCTACCAAAACAATCTGCGACGGATTTAAAGAGTTTTGTATGATTTATTAGATGCATATATTTAAGTACTCAATATTTTTTAATTTGGTTGGTCGATATAACGCTTTTTATAATCAGGCAACATACCCCATAGCTGGGGGTGGCCGACTAGAGACTAGTTTTAATTTTGTATATGCTACTTTAACATTTTAATTAATTTTACAGATTTGAAGTGAATTACAAATGCAAAATCCACTTTTTCTATTGAGCAACCCTGACGGAACCCATTTCCTTAACCAGGCAAGTGTGGGAAGACTCAAGATCCTGGGCCTAAAAAAATCCATTTAAAACTCTCCAAAAAAACTTTAACCCTTTTTTTTTTTTTTTTTTGGGCCCTGGGCCATGCCAAATATCACTCTTCCACATCCCCTCCTTCCCCACTTCCCTCCCCTCCTTCAGTTATCACCTATTTTCCCTGTTATTACCTTCTTCTGTAGTCTATTTTCGTGCTAACATTAGCGAGTTGGTAGCAGGGCGTTGTCATCACTGTTACCAAGCGTGGGAAAGAGCGAGAGAGAGACTATTGCGTAACAGTGTCTCTCCAGACTCCGGCTTGACACCCTGATCTCTTCTCCCCCTGGTTCCTTTGGGGGCCGAGCATCTGGAGCGGCTTTGGTTTACCGGACTTGGGACCGAGTATCTGGGGTGACTTTGGTTTACCGGACTTGGGACCGAGCATCTGGGGTGGCTTTGGTTTACCGGACTCTGACTGTTTGGGAAACTACAACAATCGGATAACACTCCTTCATCAAAGATAAGTAGACCTTTAGTATGGTCGCGCTAATAAGTAGTGTCCCAGCTGTCATTACGTTTGGTTTGCTCTGTGCTGTATTAATGTAAAGTCAGATGTCCTTCAGGGGAAGTTTTTATGCATTTGTTAATCTATATATTTTCTTTAGTTTCCTCAAGACTTCAATCAAGCTTGGAAAACTTGCAAGATCACTCAAAGATATAATTGTACATTTTTCGATAGAAGAATGTCCTGGCCAAAGGCCACCTCCTAAAATACAGGCTCGCTATTGCTTGCCAGGAAAAAATACACATACGGCAGTCATAAAATCGCCTAAGTAATGGGGCGAATGTCTTAAATCAAAACTATGTATGTATTTATTATGTTAACTGTTGGTGGTGTAATGGTTTAGATGCTTATGTTCTGGGTGTGGTGTCCTGAGTTCGAATCCCGGGAGGACCATATACTTTCATTATGTCAATATATCCATTTAGATTGATATTCCGATCAAATAGACTAGCCTTGATGGTGTAATAGTTGGTGTTTAAAATCTGTGTGGTAACCCAGGTTCGAATCCCGGTGGATCACATGCTAGTTTTCATTAATATCATTAAGATGTTTGGTGTTAGAGTGAAAAATAAAATTTAATATCTATATCGCCTGACGCCGTGATCCCCGAAGGGGTGGCCACAAACGAACCGCCCCCATGCACCTCTGTCCCCAGTCAGTCGACGCCCCTCCCCCCAACCAGCACCGCCTTCGTTCATGTAGTTCCTCACTCCATCCTTCCACCTCATATTCGGTCTAACTCCCCCTCTGTCCCTCCACCTCACTCTCGTACACCCTCTTAGTCATTCTCTCTCTTTCCATACGTTCCATATGGCCGAACCATCTCAAGTTGTTCCTTTTCACACTTTCCAGCACATCTACCTCCACACCACACCTCCTCCTTACTTCCTCATTAGTCTGTATCCCTCCATGTAACTCCGCACGCACTCCTTAAGTAATTCATTTCCACTGCTCTCACTCTTGGTCCGAGTCTCGACCAACGTCCCTGCTTCGCTTCCGTAAGTCAGTGTCGGGATTACCACACTGTCATGCAAGGACTTCACTTCCATACTGACCACCCTATTTCTTGTTACTGCTTTTAGCGTTCCTACAACCCTCTTCCCCTGTTGTACCCTCTCCCGCACCTCTTCATCCATAGTCCCATCTTTACTCGACACACTGCCCAGATACTTAAAAGAGTTGACGATCTCCATAGCCTGACCGTTCAGCTTCACCTCACACTGTGACTTCACCCCTTTCGAAGACCATAACCTTGCTCTTCCCCGTATTTACCTTCAAATTCCGTTTTTCGCACACTGTTCCAAACTCATTTACCAGACCCTGCAACTCCCATTCATTATCACTCATCGGAACTGTATCATCCGCAAACAGCAGTATAGGTAGCTTCCACTCAATTCCCTCCCTTTTCAGCGATACACCAACATCCACTGCTCTTGATCGTATTTCTTTCATGACTCCATCCATATATACAGTAAACAACCACGGGGACATCACACACCCCTGTTTCAAACCAACATTCAGGTCAAAGAACTCGATCTGCTCACTCTCCACACGTACTGCCGATTTTGTTTGAACATACAGTAATTGTAAATTGGATTGTGTTCTTTTATTTATAAATTATTTTACTTAATTAAGAGTTGTTTCCACATAGCGATTTTGATTAGTTTTGTCTTTTTACTGTGTTCGTATAAGTTTTGGCTTGTTTATTTTGAAAGTTTTACATAATTAATGTATTTGCATAAACTCTAAAGAGCTCACGAGTAGCTATGCCTTCTAATTATTAGATCAATTTATTAGGCTACCATCAATTCCAACCTCGATCAGTTTAATCCCAGCTCCTAACCTAACCCAAAGTAACCTACCTAAGCTAACCATAATCTAACTTCTTTAGTCTATCCCATCTAATCTATCTTACGGTATCTAATGTTTCTAATCTAAGTTACGGGATCTATTCTAACTTAGGGTATCTAATCTAACCTAACTTATCTATTCTAACTTATCTAATCTAACCCTAGTGTACAGTCAAAATAAATGGTTAATGTAAAGGATAGCTCATAAACTTAAATGATTGGTTTTCCTTGCCAGAGAAATTTCAAATAGCTTCGGACTAGTACAATTTAGTACAATTTTGATAGCTTATGTTGCAATATAAAGTTAATGCCTATTTTAAAGTTTATATCAATCTGCCTTTAGAATACTATTTTATTTAGAGGAATTAATTTGCTAAAGAGTTCTTAACAAAGGTGATTTTTATTAAGTTCTTTAGTCTTGATAACGTAATGTATAAATGCGCGGAATTTCGGTGAGAGTATCCTTGGTTAGTCCTTTGAGTGCCACACGTATTTGTTGACTTCATTGAGTTTAGAAGTAAAGTTGGTTGGATAAAAACAATATTAATTTATATTAGTTTTCTCTTTTTGCATATTTTGAAAGTTTTAACATATATTTTTCACAATTTATGGCTACTAAAGAACTGATTATTTTGGCTGTACCAACTGTTCTTTAACTAATCTTGGGCCGAGTTGACCGAAATTGAAATTGATACAGCTTTCCAAAGGTATCCTAGTCTGCCCACGTTTATGATTTAATAGTTTCTATAAGAATTTGATTTAGCTAAAGGCCTCGCTTGTGAAGATCATGAAAATAGTATTAAATAAGGGATTTTGCTAAAGCGTTTTTTCCACATAGCGATTTTGATTAGTTATTTGGCCTTTATATGGTCTTTGTCAAAGTTTTAGTTAATTTTCAAGTTTTACAAATTAATAACTCCCTCATTCAGATGTATTTTTTTAATTTATTGTACTATTTGTACTAGTAGATTTAAAGGTTATTTAAATTTTTTGAATTAATATACAGTAGAATCTCGCATCCCACGATTTATTGGTACCGAAATATTACCGTGGGACCAGAATTCGTGGGATGCAGAGTATTAAAGTAATGGGGAAAATTACAAAAGTACTGGAGGCTATCGTCGGGCGACTATTGACCATCACTTTACATGCCAATAATCCAAAGTAAGTTGCTTTAACCCTCCAACCTCGGCTACGCATTATATAATACCGGTATATCCCCAAAACTTGGGGGATTTGGCCGAAAAAACGTCTCGCCTAGGCTACCGTATCTTCGTTATTTTGACTGCTTCCGCATTCCCGCGCATCCCCTAGCGTAGATGTGTTTCGTACCTGTATAATGGCGTTGAGTAGAGCTCTCCAAGTCAACTGGTTCAGTTGTGATGACGATTTCCGTGGAGAGAACTTTGTGGCGATGTCGGCCACTTTTCACTACTTTTCACTACTTAACAATAACACAGCCACACACGAACAAGCGACGCCTTACCATCTGTTGTTTACATGCGTCGGACGGACGCCTTTCAAAACAATCTTACAGGCTTTCAAGCTGCTATGAAAAGAAAAGTAAGTAAAACACAAACAAAAAACTTAGAAAAGTTGATGAGGTGATTATTGTGATGGATGTGGTGATAGACGGGAGGCGGATGTTAGATACCACCCTCCGTGGCCCCACTCTCGTTCTGTCACCCCACCGTCGCCGCCAAAGCCCAGTACTTGAAATTTGTGGCGGAGATTTGAACTTAGAAGTTATAAATGCAGTTTTATTTGTTCTTTTATTTATATATTATTTTACTTAAGGGTTTTTCCACATAGCGATTTTGATTAGTTATTGTCTTTTTACCGTGTTCGTATACGTTTTGGCTTGTTTATTTTGCAAGTTTTAAATTATAATTGCTAAATAGTTATTTCCACATTGTGATTTTGATAAGTTCTCTTGGATTTATATTGTCGTCCCTGTGTTGGTTATATATTTAGCAAGCTATACATTATTTCATAAATTTTATTTTAGTTAGTGTGGTTTCCACATAGTTATTTTGATAAGTTAATTTGACTTTATATTGTCTTTGTCCCAGTTTTGGTTATATATTTAGCAAGTTTTACATTATAATAGACACTAACCTAAAATCTCTTAAGTCACAGGTGGTGATTTACACTAACCAGCTGCCTTGTGTGGGCCAATCGGATTTCTGCTTGTGTTATCTTCTAATCCACCATAAAAGAGAAGTCATCCTACAGTATTAGTTTAGTTCCCTTAACCCACTGAGCCCCAGCTAGTTATTAATAAATGTACCACCAGGGACCAGCATTTTTTTGTTTCCAGAAACCATAGCGAATTGGTTAGGAATGAAGGAAAAACCACAAAAAAACTATCAAAAATGGCAAAAAGGGGTCCTACGGAGCCCCCGAAAGTCTATTTTACAAGAGTAAAACATTGAAGGCAATAACCCCCAAAAAACATGTTTTTGCGTGCTCACGCGCACGCTGTTGGACTTTGAGAGTTTTCAACCATCGGCATGGTTGTGTGGTTACAAATGTTACATAGTTACAAATCTGAGCCCTCTAGGTGCCATAGGACCGGAGTAATTAACATTGACGCCACGTTGTCGTCGCTGGGTTTTAGCGTTTCATACATTGCCGACGACACGTCGTCGCTGGGGTTCTGCGGGTTAAGAGTTTGTGTACACTCTGATGCTATAATACCTAGGACACTCCTAAGAAGTCGTAGAGCCCTGAATTATATATACATAAAGCGTTATTTCCATATAGTGATGTTGATAATATATTTTGTGTCGTCCCTGTTTTAATATATTTTTTTATATTGTGCGGTCAATCATTTCTTGTTTATATTGTGGCGTCGGTTATAATTTATTTTGTTTATATTGTGCTGTCCCTGTTTTAATCTTTTATATTGTGCCGTCAGTTTTATTTTTTTTTATATTGCGCCGTCCCTGTAATAATTTGTTTATATTGTGCCGTCACTGTATTCATTTATTTATATTGTGCCGTCCCCGTTTGAATTTTGTTTATTGTGCAGTCTGTTTTAATTTCATAATGCATTTTTTTTTTTGTGGTATTATGCCGTCCCCGTTTGAATTTTGTTTATATTGTGCCGTCCCGGTTTTAATTTATTGTTTATTGGGCCGTCCCTGTTTTGGTTTGTTTATTTTGCAAGTATTACATTATAATGGATACTAACCTAAAAATGTGTTCAACAGATGGGGACTAGACTAACCAGCTGGGACTCGGGGATGTTTGGCCAGGCAGCCTAGGAAGGAGAACAACCACCACCACAACTACAAACACAACCAGCTGGGACATAATTCACCTTAAAAAATAGTCTTACAGTATTAGTTTCGTTCCCTTAAGGGGGTACTGCTTGTTTTTTTATCTATATGCATATATTTTGTTTCCTCGCTATACAGTATAGTGTACAGTATGTATATATTTTATATATTTTCTTTATGCAAATATAACTAGATTTTTTGGATAGAACTCTCTTCAATATAGTTTTGTAGTAGATATGGCCAAATATAATCATAAATTTAATATTTCTATTTGTTTTAATCAACTCTACAAATAATTTACATATGAACTTGCCTAAGTAATGAAATCAATGAATTCATATGGTACTCAAAGGACTAGATCGTTGTTTCCACATAGCAATTTTTATTAGTTATTGTCTTTTTACTGTGTTCGTATAAGTTTTGGTTTGTTTATTTTGAAAGTTTTAAATTATAATCCTGTACTCGCACGGAAATTCCGTACACAAAGTACAAACCGTTAAAGGTTTATGCACAAGCCTAAGATATATTATGCATTCTTTAATACTGCATATAAATATAAACCTCACAACAGCAGTGAGAGTGAACTATGTACAGAGTTCATAGTGGGAGTTGGGAGTCCACCAGGGCTGTTTTTCCACATAGCGATTTTGATCAGATATTTTGCCTTTATATTTTGGTTGTCCCAGTTTTGGTTTTAGTTTTAAAGTTTTAAATTTTAATTAAAGGGTTCTGGAAAGTTTTTCCAGTCTAGGGAGTAAATCTGTTTGAAAATGTTAACTATGAAAACTATAAATACATTTGCAAACGGGGTCCAGAACAAAACTACTTATTTCAATAACTGTACTGTAGGATATAAAAGTTTAATGTGAATTCCACGGTCAGGTCAACCCCAGCTCCTAACCTAACTCAAACTAACCTATATATTAACCTGTATAACTAACATAGCTAGGATTAACCACAATATCTGCTAAACTGCCCTAATCTTCTAAACTGCCCTAATCTTCTAAACGGTCTTAATCTTCTAAACTGCTCTAATCTTCTAAACGGTCTTAATCTTCTGTACAGTCATACATACATACATAACATTTTAAGACGGAGTTCCTCACATAAGTGCAGTTTCAGTCTCTTGTCCTAATGGCGGCGTTCCAAGCAACCCTGTTAAGGGCTGCTTCACTTGTCAAGTTCTTGGATTCGAGATCGGCACGTATTATATAGTCCGATCCCAGGTCTTCCTCGGTCCACCCCTTGGTGCAGCTTCCTCTACAAAAACAGACTTGCATTTTTTCACCCAATTTTGTTCATCCATTCTCTCCACATGCCCATACCATATCACAAATACACGTGAGCCACTAAATGTTTCAAATCTCTGTGGGGTTCATTATTTCAATAACTTGGCTCTTAAACAGACATTTTACTAGTTACCTTTGAGTTAGTTTTAAAGCTTTATATATTTTAACTTCATAGTTTTGTTTTGAACGGCGATTGACTAGCCTAATACTATTAATCTCAGCGTTGGAGAGTAGAGTTAATATCTGTTTATCTCTGTTTAGATGCTTATGTTCTGGGTGTGGTGTCCAGAGTTCGAATCCCGGGAGCACTGATTTAATTAGTTTATTAAAATACATTGGCGTTTGTAATTGATGTAACCTTAAGAACGGGGTGTTACTCAATCCTAGATAGCGGTGAAATACTGAATTTGACTGTACATGCACTTTTTCCTCGACAAGGGGTTGAGCTGACCGTAATAGAATGACCATAACAAGATTTGCTACACTTTTATTTATTGCATTTTTTAGTATTTTTACTGGGTTCTTCCAAGCTTTTGATTTAGTTTGAACATTTTAAATTATAATGCAGCGTATATATATATCTGAACTCTAAACATGTAAAGATTAAGCATATTTTTAGCAAGGGTTGATAGTCTGAGGAGCCCCCACACAACATGGTGCCCAATAACAGCCTTTTTAACTGATCTTCCTCCCACGGCAAGCTTCCTAAATAGAGTAGCTTTGTGCTGCTGTGTTGGTGGTGTAATCGTTTAGATAATTGTGTTCTGGGTGTGGTGTCCCGAGTTCGAATCCTGGGAGGACCATATGCTTTAATTAGTTTATAAAAATACATTGGAGTTTGTTGTTTTTGTTCCCTAAGCTGCCTGGCTGAACAGCCCTGAGTCCTTAAGGAAGGCCATGGCCTTTCCCACAGAGCTCTCAAATAGTATAAATTGTGTTGTTCACGTAAGTGGTTGTGTGAAATGCAGTCTTCTATGATGTGTTTTATGGTATGGGGTGCTGTGTTACAACCAGGGCAGGTGTCTATGACTGAGTCATCCAGTCTCTTCTGATAGCTCAGAAGAGCTGGATGGTGTCCGCATCTCAGCCTGGCCAGGTGGACTCTGTCCTCGGGAGGATTCAGAAGGATGGATTTCGGGAGGTCGTGCTTGCAGCTGCGTGTTCCTTATTTATATTACAGTAATTGCCTTGATGTAATGGTTAGTGTTTACAATATGTGTGGTAACCCAGGTTCGAATCCTAGTGGATCACCTGCTTGCTTTCATTAATTTTTTGGGAGGGGTTGGGTGTAATATAAAAATAGAATATATTTTTTTGATTTGAAAATAAAATTGTGCTGTAAAGTTTTTTAAGTGCAGTTGGAATTGGAAGAATATGCACTTTAGTGAGGTAAATTAAATATTTTGATCTTGATAGCGCTTAGTGCACCGAATTTAGGTGAGAATATCATCCTAGGGTCCTTGGAGAACCACACTTCTTCATTAGTTTCATTTATTTCATTAATTAGGTATCCTTGATAGTTAATTGGTTGGTTGATGACTAAATATGAATTTATTAGATACTGTACTTCTTAAATGGGATACACTTATATTTTAATCCTGTATCGGTTTTCATATCCCAAACTATATGTAAGGTGTTATATTTTTAAGCTAATTAAGAATAAATGCTAAATTAAAGACTATTTTGTCTTAATTCTATATGAAATTGCACAAAATCAGATTAATATCTCACTAATTTTCTGTTTTAGAAGCTTTGCGACCTCTTAGCAAAATATTAAAGTTGATCATTGTCCTTCAATCTAAAGTAACTGGCTTGTTAGTTAGCTTAGGGGTAGAAAGTTTGTATGTATTTACTATGGCACATACCTCCTTGCTGGGGGTGGCCGACTCAAGACGGAGCCCAAACAGAAACTACATTCAAGGGTTATAATTCTCAGGGTCCGGGACCACTTTCATTGAGAAAGTTAGTTGTACTAAATAATTATTGCAAAGGTTTATACGCGGCATTAAAGTGTTCAACATTTAGTAGGCTATATATTTGTTTTAATAATTTCAAATTTATTTATATTCAATTTGCTTAGTTGATATTTTTAAGCATTTAATAAAAAATTTAATAAAAATGCTTGCCATGCCAATGTTTCCAGCATTTTATAAAGATTTTATCAACCCTGACCGAACCCCTTTCCCTCAACAGATGATGCAGACTACTACCTACCCGACTACACCAGCCTACCACAACCAAGAGAAGCTAACCTACCAAGACGCCCCATCCAACCAAGACACACCAGCCAACCAGGACACACCAGGAACCCTTAACCCACCAGCCACATGTGCACACAAAGATAAGTAGATTTATACCACCTTTATATATATTTCCCGGAGGTGTCGCTGTAGGACAGTGTGGTAAAACCATATTTCCGTATATCCAAAGTCTTTTGGGTCACTAAAATGAACTTGCCAGGAAAGTTATTAGGAGTTGTGAAACTCTGAACGGTGATTGTCCCTAGGGGGATGGGTCACAGACTGTACTATGCTCTCAGATGTAAAGTTCTTCAAACTGGCACAGCTGTCTTAATAGCGTAATGCATAAGTGCGCGGAATTTTGGTGCGAGTATCCTAGGTCAGAGTCCTGGAGTGACACATGTATTTGTTTTTCATTGAGTTTAGAAGTAAAGATGGTTGGTGAAAAATATGAGTTATGTAACCTTGAGGCACTAGAACTTAAAATAATTGTACTATAATTATTCTGGAAGGGGGAATAGTTTCTTAATGTAAACAATTGAAGCTACTACACACGAGTAAATAGTATACATTCTTAATGCATTGTAAAATAGTGTTAAATATTTAATGCAGAAATAGTCTTAAACTTGAACAATCTGTCTTTGCAGTAAATTGTCCATTGCAGTATATTAAGTTTGATTCAACATAAATTTCATTAGTATTTTTCTGGCCGTATACTTTTTCAAAGTCATACTTGATCTGTCATATTTTGTAGGCCTAAATCCTAAATTTTCTAAATTTATTTTGTATGCTGGTAATGCATAAGTGCGCGGAATTTTCGTGCGAGTATCCTATGTTAGTCCTTGGAGTGCCACATGTATTTGATGATTTCATTGAGTTTAGAAGTAAAGTTGGTTGGTGAAAAAATATGAATTGGTGTAATTAGATTAAAATATAGGAATTTAAAACTAACTCAAAAGTTACTGTTAAAATATTTAAAGATTTGAGTAACTAAAAAAAAAAAATGGTGGAATTAAGAAAGTTCGCACAAAGGAAGTTTGGGTTGTGAAACATAGTAAATGCAAGATTCGAAACTGCATAATAATTCTTAGGCTTGTGTATATTTCCATAACTATCTTGATAGCGTAATGGATAGTGCGCGGAATTTCGATGAGAGTATCCTGGGTTCGAGTCCTCGGAGTGCCACATGTATTTGTTGATTTCATTGAGTTTAGATGTGAAGTTGGTTGGTGTAAAAAACATAAAATTTAGGAATTCTTGTGGTTAAATGTAAGGTATGGTTTAACTTTTAGGCACTTTGCATTGGAGTAACGGAACACGAATGATACGTGCATAGAAATCACCTATATGTGGAAGCTAGTGGGTAGGAGTTTAGATCGGAGGGTTGTTCTTGGGTAGGGTGATGCGAGGGGGACTAGGGTATAGATTGGAGCTGGATAATTAGAATTACACTTTTTTTTTTATTTTGCGAACAGTCTTCATAGCGTAATTCATAAATGCGCGGAGTTTTGATGTATCCTAGGTTCGAGTCCTTGGAGTGGCGCATGTATTTGTTTTCATAGAGTTTAAAAGTAAAGTTGGTTGGTGAAAAAATATGAATAGAAGGGTAATATCCATGCCAGCCTCGGTCAATTTAACCCCAGCTCCTAACTTCTCTTGTACTAACATAGCCAACTTAACCAAGCTCTTAACTTATCTCTTACTAATATAAAGCTCCTAACTTATCTCTTCCTAACATACCCAACTTAACCAAAACTAACCAAACTTTTTAATCAAAACTTATCTAACTTCTCTAAACTGTATAGTCAAAAGCAAATATATATATACCCGGTATATAATATTGCTAATCACTTAATTTTATTAATATATTTCCTTACCAGTCACAAGGTTTAAAGTTTTCTTTGTTAGCGTAATGCATAAATGTGCGGAATTTCGGTGTGGGAATCCTAGGTTAGAGTCCTTGGAGTGCCACATGTATTAGTTTAATTGATTGAGTTTAGAAGAAAGTTAGTTGGTGAAAAAGTATGAAATGACAGAATTGTAAAGTTAGTCTCGCTCTAGATTTTGCACAAGTTATGTTTACCAGTGATCGGTTGCTTTTGGCTGTACTAACTCTAATGTAGTATTCTTTAACAAAAAACTGGAGAAGGGGCTGAGTTGACCGGATAACTTGCTCATTTAGTAATGTACACCCTATGTGGTAGATAGTGTTCCATTATTTCATACATTTTATTTTAGTAAGCGTTGTTAAAACATAGCGATTTTGAGTAGTTATTTTGCCTTTATATTGTCTGTCAGACTTTTTGTTTGTTTAGTTTAAAAGTTTTAAATTTTAATCTATGGCCTAATGCTTAGTGTTCGGAATTTCGGTAAAGAGTATCCTAGGTTCGAGTCCTAGGAGTACCACATGTATTAATTACTTTTATTGATTTCATTAGTTGGGTTACTTTTATAGATTTCATTAGTTGTTTATTTGTAAATTAATTGGTGGGTTGGTGAAAACAAATCTGAATTAAATCGATACACCATAATTATTCTTTAACCATTTCACTGTGGGGTACTTCTTAACCCCTTCAGCACAAAGATGTAATTTCCTACTTATTTAAATATGGATTTTATTTAACATTTTAATTATTTAAGCGTAATTTCCACAGCGATTTTGATTAATTACTTTGTGTTTATCTTGTCCCAGTTTTGGTGTGTTTTGCAAGTTTTAAATTATAATCTCAGTTTAATTTCCGATAAATTTAAAAGCCTTTTTTCCACATAGAGTTTGTGCAGTTGTCATATCGATAGAGTTTAATTTTAATGAGTTATATTAATTTGAACAGTAACTTTGGAGTTAATTTTAAAGTTTTCTATTTTAATTTCCTACTTATTTGGGCTACTATTATACAGTTGACCCCCGACTTAAGAACGTTCATTCAGCGAAATTTCGGTAGTACGAAGATCACAAATTACTACCATTTGCTCACTTAACATACCATAGATCACTTTAACGAACTTTATACCGAAGGCTAGCCTAGCCCCAAACCTTCTTAACACTCAAACAACTCAACTGTTAGTGAGGACACTCCTTAAAAGTTATTAGTTCAAAACTAGGATAGATTCCACATGGTGTTTACAGTCGTTTCATGTACTCGAGAAGTAATTTTCGTACACAGTGGATTTCCCCATTTTACCATGAACACATTTAATTGAATAACACATAAGAACTGCTGATTTAAATGCTATTCTTGAATCTTTTTCCATAAGTTTATGTGTATGCTATAGCAGCATTTATATATGGTTGCGAAAAATACTTCAATTGGTTAGCCGCCTAACCTCGTGTCATTTCGATACCAATTTTTCGCTTGCTCTCACTATCCACAGTGGCTTCCTGGTTAATTACTTTTTCCTAGATCTACCCATTCATTGCTAATCTGATTTTGTTTTCATAAGTTTGTCATTTATATGCGTATGGCATAATCAACTCGTTATTTCGAAAGACTAATATTAGTTAGCCTAGCCTAGTCCTAGCCTAACTGTAGTTTCGTTTACAAGTCAATTCTGGGATTTGTAGTTTTTTTTTTCTCGTGATCTGCAAATTTAATGGCCAATCTAGAATTCTTATTATAGCTTAAGATTGTATTCATTTAATCAACCTTGGAACACACCGAAAATACCGTTTGTCTGCTTGTTTAGACAAAAATGGCCAGATAGTGAATGCCGACATCGGGAGCAGACGACAGTAAAGCTCCGGGTTACCAAATAAAAATAATCCGCTAGATCCATTCTCAAATGTCGCTAGAAGGCTGCTAGATAATAAATTTGTGGCGAAAATCTTCAGAATAGTGCAAGCCTCTAGAATATCAATCAAATCTGGCTTGAATCTACAGAATATCACCAGAATTTGTGTCACTAGATGTAAATATTTGCCGCTAGATAAAAATATAAACTTAGGTCTAGCGCAAAAGTAGCAAAATTTACAACACTCTTGCTGCTTCCCTTACGATCCCATGAATGACTCGGTTTGTGTGTTACCGGTACTTATGTGTTTTATTGGCCAGTTATGTTGCATATGTACTTATAACTACATCAGTAATATAACTTAAAATACTTATATATTGATTCGGTTTGAGTAAAAAGGTGGGTAATATAGGTGGATAGGGGAACAAATTAGAGTCCTAGGACCAAACTAATTAATCCCATAAGGCTATCATTTCGCCCAACGTAATTTCGCTCTGCGCACGGTATTTTCGGAACGGAACCTGTTCGCTAACCGAGGGTCTACTGTATTCTTATAATCTTTATCTTATAATCTACAGTATTCGAGACAGAGCTTGAATAGGGACAACGATATATATTTCATGGTTGTTGTTCCCCAAGCTGCCTGGCCGAACAGCCCCAAGGCCCCGAGCAAGGCCAAGGCCATAACTGTGCGCCCCCACAGAACCCTCACTGCCGACCACAATAAAGCCTGGGTGACCGAAGCCACTCCATGGCGGGGAGCTGAGGAGGGTGCGGAAATGCCCAGGAAACCAAAACCCCACCCAGGGCCCTGTGCCCCTCAGCAATTATGAAGAGAAAGTTGAGGGGCAAAGGAAAAAAATGTGACTCTTTGGCTTCCAATCTACGTAGACTGGGAGGTCAATCCACGGAAGAGACGCAGTCACTTGAGATCTAGAAAATATAAAAGTAAAAGGAACAGTCAGAGTAAGCTATGGGTATGGCAGAGATCGCTCAGTGGTTCTTACTATTTGTTTGCTAGCCGGCGGTAACTTAGCGTGGTATTGTGACTATTCAGCCATTAGGAGAAATTTGTGGAGAAGTAGGCTTTAGAGTTAAATCTTTAAATTAGTTGTGATGACCCAGGTTCGAATCCCGGTGGATCACATAAATGCTTTAATTAATTTCATAGGTGTCTGGTGTTGGGGTGAAGTTAATAAAATATAGAATATTAGTTTCTAAAGTAGAGATCAGGTGCTAAGGAGTTTAGTTTAGTGAAGTAATAATAAAACTTAAATTCTTATCAAATAAATATAATTCTTTAATGCCCATATATTTAATCACTGTTTAAAGTTTTGCAATTCTATGTTTAACAGGTTTGGCCCGGTGTGCAAGAAGAACGTAAACCCGAACAAATCACCTTGAAAACCTGGACCCTACGCTGCCTGGATTGAAAATTAAGGATTCCACACCTCCACTCAGCACTACGCCAACTTAAGGAGAGACTGACAGTTTTTATGGTCTATTAATTCATTTATTCCTTTAGCTCTTAGTTTTCTCACTAGACCTCCATCAAGCTTAGAAAATCACCCCCTAGACACCCCTTAAAGATAAATTTGTAAATTTTTCGGTAGAAATATCCCGGCCGAAGGCCGATTCCTCCTAAAATTACAGGCTGGCTATTGCTCGCCAGGAAAAAATACACTTAAATGGCACAAAGGGTCCTAATATTGCCAGAAATGGGGTGAAAAGTCATAAAATCTCCAAACTAATGGAATTAGTCTTAAAATCTCAAATAGTGGGGGCTAAACATTAGGGAGAAGGGGGTCCAGAAAATCAGTCTCCCCTTAAGGAATCTACACCTCTACTCGGCACTACGTCAACTTAAGGCTTCCACACCTCCACCACTCAGCACTACAGCAACGGACAAGAACCTGGTCGACATCTACTTCTATTTATTTTACTCAGGCCCATTCCCCGTTTTTTATATATTTAGTTTCTACTAAAGTAAAACTCCATGTTCTACACTTCACTTGCTCAAAATAGTTTAAAAGTATAGTGTTCATATATAGCCTACGCGTACATATTTTTAATGTAAGACATCCAAAATAAACAAACCAAAACTTGGACGAACACCGTAAAAAGACAACATATCAAAATCGCTGTGGAAACCACGCTTCAGCAAAATAATCATTCTTTTTAAATACTTAATCAATTTAAAGACTGTTCCACACTAAGTGCGGTTCTGGTCTTGCGCCCTAATGGTAGTGCTCCAGGCAGCGCTGTTCAGAGCTGCCTCACTTATAATGTTTTTAACAGCCCTGGTGGTGTAATGGTTAAGGTGTCTACAAATCTGTGTGTGATGACCCAGGTTCGAATCCCAGGGATCCCTTATTTGCTTTCATAAAAGTCATTGGAGGAGTTTGGTGGTGTGGTGAAATTGATAAAATCTAGATTATTTATTAACTATCAGACTATATGATCTGATCCCTTGGTGTAGGTCCCATGTTCACGAACTTTGATATTTTCACCTAATCTAATTGTCTTTAAATTTGTCCAATGTATGTCAACTAATGAAGTTAAAGAGTTGCAAGTTTCAGTTAGTCACTTAATTTTGTTTATGATTAATATTGCCGTTTCAAAACAATTATATATATATATATATTTGTAGGATTATTAGTGTTCAATAAATTCTAAATTGTATTGTATTGTATTATAATCAACCTTTGTGTACCATGCATAAAATAAACTTAAGGAATCAAAGTTTTTAATGCATATATGAATATGCTTTGGCAGTGACCAAGTTGTGAAACTTCAGTATTAACTTCATAAGTTTATAAGTTGCTTTTATGTTTTACCAGTTTTGGTTTGTTTATTTTGCAAGTTTTATATCATGACTTAATTCTGGTTGGTATATAACATAAGTTTATCTGCTAAGACTAGTTATTGGAAGGAATTTTGGTTAAAAAGTTTGAGTAATGTAAATCAGGTTTAGCCCAGTTAAAAGAATAAGAATGTAATTTAGTAATGAAAGATCATAAATATTATATAATCTCAAAGCAATAGTTAAATCTGTACCCAAAATATAATTAGAAGGTTGAAAAATAAATTAAGTATTGCAGAAAGAGGCCATTATACTATTGTTTAACCCGTGGAGCCCCGGCTAGTTTTGTAATGTTTGCGCACCAGAACCCGGCCGGTTTTCAAAAAATGGTTTTTATTCCAGAAACAATAGCGAATGGGTTAGGAATGAAGGAAAAACCACGAAAAACCGCTCAAAAAGCTTAAAAAATGGTCCTACAGAGCCCCCGAAAACGGATTTTATAAGAGTAAAAAATTGAAGGCAATTATCCCAAAAAAACAGGTTATTGCGCGCTCGCGCGCACGCACGTGGACTTTGAGAGTTTTCAACCATCGGCACGGTTGCGTGGGATACGTACACAGTTCCCATACAAATCTGAGCCCTCTTGAGTGGCTACACCTGAGGTTACGGTCGGCGCAATTAGGGTGACGCGCCAGGCGCGTCTCTGGGGCTGTGCGTTACATACATCGCCGACGCGTCAGGCGCGTCGCTGGGGCTGTACGGGTTAAAGTAGTTTGTACAAATTGAATAATTTAGACTATTTTCTAATGCCTTCAGTAGAGAATTTTTAAATACTTGCAAGCTTCTTTTATTTATAAATTATTATTTTACTTCAGCTTTGTTTCCATAGCGATTTTTATTAGTTGTCTTTTTACTGTTCATATAAGGTTTGGTTAGTTTATTTTGCAAGTTTTAAATTATGTAAGTATAGGTCAAAAGTCTATTCGCCATTTAATAAGTCAGAGGTTGCCGTTAAATATTAAAATTTAATTATCTTTATGCCTTCAATAAGTCTAAAATTTGTTCATATACCTGTATAGCTTTAAATCAAAATGCTTCTGTCAAATTAAAGTAATTTTTTTTGTTAATTTTAATTTTAGATGGAATTCCTGGTAGTCTATTATTCCTAGATTTTTATGGCTTCCAATAATGGTTCTTCAAATTAAACTTCGCAGTCCTATTTTGTTATAAACTCGCTTTCTTGAAGACATTATTTTGTTTAAGCGTTTCCACAGCGATTTTGATAAGTTCTTTTGTCTTTTTACTGTTCGGTTAAGTTTTAGTTTGTTTATTTTGAAAGTTTTCCATAATTCATTTTACACCAGTAATGGCCTCTGGTTAAGTGTTGTGCATAATTATTGTAGTACATTAATTTCTATTACTTTTAGAATTTTCAATAGCGCAAAACATGTTCTTTTATTTATAAATTATTTTACTTGAGCATTTTTTCCACTAGTTATTTTGATAACTTGTTTTGTCTTTACCGTTATCGCAAGTTTTGGTTTGTTTATTTTGCAAGTTTCAAATTATAAAGTAGTAATAATTGGACTAACTTTTCAATTTAGTAGATTCTTTTTGGCATTAATTTTAATGGTTGCATTATTAAATGTAGTCTTTAGATACAAAGGTATAGGTATTAAACTGACCCTAATCGGCTTACGTTATAAACCTGCAGAAATGAGACTATATTGTTTAAAGTTGTTTGTACAAATATATAATTATTTTGTATATGCCTTCATTATATATTCCTAATTATTTTAAGTATTATTTAGATTATAATTATAGTGGGATTGGGCCCGAGTATGTACTGTATATAGATAGATTTCCACATGGCAATTTTGATTAGTTTGTTTATCTTGCCAGTTTTGGTTTGTTTATTTTGCAAGGTTTGGTTTGTTTATTTAGCAAGTTTTACATCCTAATGAAATTAAATTCTTTCTAATTACTCCATAAGTTGATAGCGGAGTTTGTGAATAAATATGAATATAAGCAGATAGTCTGCGTTACTTTTTTAGCCAAATAAAATAACATTAAATCCGATTCTAATTACTGGCAGGTCTCATACTTATTTCATGGGAATTTTAAAACTGATATTTTATTAGAAGCTTATTTGATTGGAAGGTAACTTTAAATTAAATATTTAGGTATTGGCAGTTTTGCTTTTATCTTGTATCGTCCCAGTTTTGGTTTGTTAATTTTTGAAAGTTTTACATTATAGCGATTTTGATTAGTTCTTTTGCTTATATCTTGTATCGTCCCAGTTTGGTTTGTTTATTTTGAAAGTTTTAAATTTCAATTTGTTCCTGCCGTTCAGCGTTGTCTCTCACCTTTTCCTTGTTGACTGTAGCTCTTTCACATTTCTGTCCATTGAAATAGTTCCTTCGCTGCCCTAGTCTTGCCGATATTCTTTTGGAATTTGTTTTGGTGGTGTAATGGATTAGATGCTTATGTTGTTGGTGTGGTGTCCTGATTTCGATTCCCGGGAGGACCATATGCTTTTGTTATAACAGATTTTGATTAGTTATTTTGCCTTTATATTGTCTGTCCCAGTTTTGGTTTAAGTTTGCAAGTTTTAAATTTTAATTAATAAGCACATTCAAGTACATTGGGGTTTGTAATTGATGATTAATGTTAAGAACGGGGTGTTAATTATTTCCTTAGACCACATTATGTCCTTCCTTAATCAAATTCACTTCCTTGCCGATATTTGGTTAGCTTTATTTTGGGTTTTATTTCATAAATTTTATTTTAGTAAGCGTAGTTTCCAAATAGCGATTTTGATTAGTTATTTTGCTTTTATATCGTCTTTGTCCCAGTTTTGGCTTGTTTAGTTTGCAAGTTTTACATTTTAATTGATTTCTAAGTTTCCATTCTGTTGCTCTAGTCAATCTGCTATAACTTGGTGGTGTAATGGTTTAGATGCTGATGTTCTGGGTGTGGTGTCCAGAGTTCGAATCGTGGGAGGACCATAATTGTTTTTATTAGTTTATTAAAGTACATTGGAGTTTGTAATTGATTATTAATGTTATGAAAGGGGAGTTACTTAGTTATTATTTTTGTCTTTTTACCGTGTTCGTCCAAGTTTTTGTTTGTTAATTTTGAAAGTTTTACATTATAGCGATTTTGATTAGTTCTTTTGCTTATATCTTGTATCGTCCCAGTTTGGTTTGTTTATTTTAAAAGTTTTAAATTCTAATTTGTTCCTGCCGTTTAGCGTTCTCACCTTTTCCTTGTTGACTGTAGCTTTCACATTTCTGTCCATTGAAATCTTTCCTTCGCTGCCCTAGTCTTGCCGATATTCTTTTGAAATTAGTTTTGGTGGTGTAATGGATTAGATGCTTATGTTCTGGGTGTGGTGTCCTGAGTTCGAATCCCGGGAGGACCATATGCTTTTGTTATAACCGATTTTGATTAGTTATTTTGCCTTTATATTGTCTGTCCCAGTTTTGGTTTAAGTTTGCAAGTTTTACATTTTAGTTTATTAGCACATTCAAGTACATTGGGGTTTGTAATTGATGGTTAATGATAAGAACGGGGTGTTAATTATTTCCTTAGACCACATTGTCCTTCCTTAATCAAATTCACTTCCTTGCCGATATTTGGTTAGCTTTATTTTGTGTTTTATTTCATACATTTTACTATGGCAAGCGTTTTTTTAACATAGCGATTTAGATTAGTTATTTTGCCTTAATATCGTCTTTGTCCCAGTTTTGGTTTGTTTAGTTTGGAAGTTTTAAATTTTAATTGATTTTTAGGTTTCCATTCTGTTTAGTTGTCAATCTGCTATAACTGTTGGTGGTGTAATGGTTTAGATGCTTATGTTCTGGGTGGTGTCTTGAGTTTGAATCCTGGGAGGGCCATATGTTTTTATTAGTTTATAAAAGTACATTGGGGTTTGTAATTGATTATTAATTTTGAGAAAGGGGTGTTACTTGTTTTAGTTATTATTTTAGTCATTTTACTGTGTTCGTCCTAGTTTTGGTTTGTTTGTTTTGAAAGTTTTCCATAATTCATTTTACACCAGTAATGGCCTCTGGTTAAGTGTTGTGCATAATTATAGTAGTACATTAATTTCTATTACTTTTAGAATTTTCAATAGCGCAAAACATGTTCTTTTATTTATAAATTATTTTGCTTGAGCATGTTTTCCACTAGTTATTTTTATAACTTGTTTTGTCTTTTTACCGTTATCCCAAGATTTGGTTTGTTTATTTTGCAAGTTTTAAATTATAAAGTAGTAATAATTGGACGAACTTCTCAATTTAGTAGATTCTTTTTGGCATTAATTTTAATGGTTCCATTATTGAATGTAGTCATTAGATACAAAGGTATAGGTAGTAAACTGATCCTAATCGGCTTATGTTATAAACCTACAGAAATGAGAACTATAATGTTTAAAGTTGTTTGTACAAATATATAATTATTTTGTATATATCCTTCATTATATATTCCTGATTATTTTAAGCATTATTTAGATTATAATTATAGTGGGATTGGGCCTGCTGAGTATGTACTGTATATAGATAGATTTCCACATGGCGATTTTGATTAGTTTGTGTTTATCTTTCAAGTTTGGTTTGTTTATTTAGCAAGTTTTACATCCTAATGAAATCAAATTCTTTCTAATTACTTCATAAGTTGATAGGGGAGTTTGTAAATAAATATGAATATAAGCAGATAGTCTGCATTAGTTTTTTAGCCAAATAAAACAAAATTAAATCTGATTTTAATTACTGGCAGGTCTCTTACTTATTTCATGGGAATTTTAAAACTTTGATATATTATTATAAGCTTATTTGATTGGAAAGTAACTTTAATTAATATTTAGGTATTGGCAGTTGTTTTTATCTTGTATCGTCCCAGTTTTGGTTTTGTTTATTTTGAAAGTTTAAATTATAGCTATTTTGATTAGTTCTTTTGCTTTTATCTTGTATCGTCCAGTTTTGGTTTGTTTATGGTGCGACTTCCTATTAATAATAATTTGGTTTGTTTATTTGAAAGTTTTAAATTTAGCAATTTTGATTAGTTCTTTTGCTTTTATCTTTTATCGTCCCAGTTTTGGTTTGTTTATTTTGAAAGTTTTACATTATAGCGATTTTGATTAGTTTTGTTTTAACTTGTATCGTCCCAGTTTGGTTTGTTTATTTTGAAAGTTTTACATTCTAATTTGTTCCTGCTGTTCAGCGTTGTCCTCTCGCCTTTTTCCTTGTTGTCTGTAGCGCTTTCGCATTTCTGTCCATTGAAATAGTTCCTTCGCTGCCCTAGTCTTGCCGATATTCTTTTGGAATCGGTTTTGGTGGTGTAATGGATTAGATGCTTATGTTCTGGGTGTGGTGTCCTGAGTTCAAGTCCCGGGAGGACCATATGCTTTTGTTATAACTGATTTTGTTTAGTTATTTTGCCTTCATATTGTCTGTCCCAGTTTTGGTTTAAGTTTGCAAGTTTTAAATTTTAATTAAACACATTAAAGTACATTGAAGTTTGTAATTGATGATTAATGTTAAGAACGGGGTGTTAATTATTTCCTTAGACCTCATTGTCCTTCCTTAATCAAATTCACTTCCTTGCCGATATTTGATTAGCCTTATTATGTTTTATTTCATAAATTTTATTATGGCACGCGTTTTTTTCACATAGCGATTTTGATTAGTTATTTTGCCTTTATATAGTTTTTGTTTAGATTGCAAGTTTTAAATTTAAATTTATTTCTAAGTTTCCATTCTGTTTAGTTGTCAATCTGCTATAACTGTTGGTGTAATCGTTTAGATGCTTATGTTCTGGGTGTGGTGTCCTGAGTTTGAATCCTGGGAGGACCATGTTTTTATTAGTTCATTAAAGTACATTGGGGTTTGTAATTGATTATTAATGTTAAGAAAGGGGTGTTACTTATTATAGTTATTATTTTTGTCTTTGTACTGTTAGTCCCAGTTTTGGTTTGTTTATTTTGAAAGTTTTAAATTATAGCCGTTTTGATTAGTTCTTTTGCTTTTATCTTGTATCATCCCCCCAGTTTTGGTTTGTTTATTTTGAAAGTTTTACATTATAGCGATTTTGATTAGTTATTTTGCCTTTATATCGTCTTTGTCCCAGTCTTGGTTTGTTTAGTTTGCAGTTTTAAATTTTAATTTATTTCTAAGTTTCCATTCTGTTTAGTTCTCAATCTGCTATAACTGTTGGTGGTGTAATGGTTTAGATGCTTATGTTCTGGGTGTGGTGTCCTGAGTTTGAATCCTGGGAGGACCATATGTTTTTAGTTTATAAAAGTACATTGGAGTTTGCAATTGATTATTAATGTTAAGAAAGAGGTGTTACTTATAATAGTTATTATTTTTGTCTTTTTACTGTTTGTACAAGTTTTGGTTTGTTTATTTTGAAAGTTTTACATTATAGCCGTTTTTGATTCGTTTTGCTTTTATCTTTTATCGTATCGTCCCAGTTTGGTTGTTTATTTGAAAGTTTTACATTCTAATTTGTTCCTGCTGTTCAGCGTTGTCTCTCAATCTCCTTTTCCTTGTTGAACTGTAGCTCTTTCGCATTTGTGTCCATTGAAATCGTTCCTTCGCTGCCCTAGTCTTGCCGATATTCTTTTGGAATTTGTTTTGGTGGTGTAATGGATTAGATGCTTATGTTCTGGGTGTGGTGTCCTGAGTTCGAATCCCGGGAGGACCATATGCTTTTGTTATAACCCATTTTGATAAGTTATTTTGCCTTTATATTGTCTGTCCCAGTTTTGGTTTTGTTTGCAAGTTTTAAATTTTAATTTATTAGCACATTCAAGTACATTGGGATTTGTAATTGATGATTAATGTTAAGAACGGGGTGTGAATTATTTCCTTAGACCACATTGTCCTTCCTTAATCAAATTCACTTCCTTGCCGATATTTGGTTAGCTTTATTTTGTTTTATTTATAAAAAAAAATTATGGTAAGCATTTTTTTCAGATAGCGATTTTGATTAATTTGTTTTGCCTTAATATCGTCTTGGTCACAGTTTTGGTTTGTTTAGTTTGCAAGTTTTAAATTTGAATTTATATCTAGGTTTCCATTCTGTTGCTCTAGTCAATCTGCTATAACTGTTGGTGGTGTAATGGTTTAGATGCTTATGTTCTGGGTGTGGTGTCTTGAGTTTGAATCCTGGGAGGGCCATATGTTTTTATTAGTTTATAAAAGTACATTGGGGTTTGTAATTGATTATTAATTTTGAGAAAGGGGTGTTACTTATTTTAGTTATTATTTTAGTCATTTTACTGTGTTCGTCCTAGTTTTGGTTTGTTTGTTTTGAAAGTTTTCCATAATTAATTTTACACCAGTAATGGCCTCTGGTTAAGTGTTGTGCATAATTATAGTAGTACATTAATTTCTATTACTTTTAGAATTTTCAATAGCGCAAAACATGTTCTTTTATTTATAAATTATTTTGCTTGAGCATGTTTTCCACTAGTTATTTTTATAACTTGTTTTGTCTTTTTACCGTTATCCCAAGATTTGGTTTGTTTATTTTGCAAGTTTTAAATTATAAAGTAGTAATAATTGGACGAACTTCTCAATTTAGTAGATTCTTTTTGGCATTAATTTTAATGGTTCCATTATTGAATGTAGTCTTTAGATACAAAGGTATAGGTATTAAACTGATCCTAATCGGCTTATGTTATAAACCTACAGAAATGAGACTATAATGTTTAAAGTTGTTTGTACAAATATATAATTATTTTGTATATGCCTTCATTATATATTCCTGATTATTTTAAGCATTATTTAGATTATAATTATAGTGGGATTGGGCCTGAGTATGTACTGTATATAGATAGATTTCCACATGGCGATTTTGATTAGTTTGTGTTTATCTTTCAAGTTTTGGTTTGTTTATTTAGCAAGTTTTACATCCTAATGAAATCAAATTCTTTCTAATTACTTCATAAGTTGATAGGGGAGTTTGTAAATAAATATGAATATAAGCAGATAGTTTGCATTAGTTTTTTAGCCAAATAAAACAAAATTAAATCTGATTTTAATTACTGGCAGGTCTCCTACTTATTTCATGGGAATTTTAAAACTTTGATATATTATTATAAGCTTATTTGATTGGAAAGTAACTTTAAATTAAATATTTAGGTATTGGCAGTTGTTTTTATCTTGTATCGTCCCAGTTTTGGTTTGTTTATTTTGAAAGTTTAAAATTATAGCTATTTTGATTAGTTCTTTTGCTTTTATCTTGTATCGTCCCAGTTTTGGTTTGTTTATGGTGCGACTTCCTATTTTAATAATAATTTGGTTTGTTTATTTTGAAAGTTTTACATTTTAGCAATTTTGATTAGTTCTTTTGCTTTTATCTTTTATCGTCCCAGTTTTGGTTTGTTTATTTTGAAAGTTTTACATTATAGCGATTTTGATTAGTTCTTTTGTTTTAACTTGTATCGTCCCAGTTTGGTTTGTTTATTTTGAAAGTTTTACATTCTAATTTGTTCCTGCTGTTCAGCGTTGTCTCTCGCCTTTTCCTTGTTGACTGTAGCGCTTTCGCATTTCTGTCCATTGAAATAGTTCCTTCGCTGCCCTAGTCTTGCCGATATTCTTTTGGAATCGGTTTTGGTGGTGTAATGGATTAGATGCTTATGTTCTGGGTGTGGTGTCCTGAGTTCAAGTCCCGGGAGGACCATATGCTTTTGTTATAACTGATTTTGTTTAGTTATTTTGCCTTCATATTGTCTGTCCCAGTTTTGGTTTAAGTTTGCAAGTTTTAAATTTTAATTAAACACATTAAAGTACATTGAAGTTTGTAATTGATGATTAATGTTAAGAACGGGGTGTTAATTATTTCCTTAGACCTCATTGTCCTTCCTTAATCAAATTAACTTCCTTGCCGATATTTGATTAGCTTTATTATGTTTTATTTCATAAATTTTATTATGGCACGCGTTTTTTTCACATAGCGATTTTGATTAGTTAATTTGCCTTTATATTGTCTTTGTCACAATTTTGGTTTGTTTATGGTGAGAATCCCTATTTTAATAATAATAATTTGGTTTGTTTATTTTCAAAGTTTTACATTATAGCGGTTTTGATTAGTTTTGCTTTTATCTTGTATCGTCTCAGTTTTGGTTCCAGTTTTGGTTAAAGTTTGCAAGTTTTAAATTTTAATTAATTAGCACATTAAAGTACATTGGAGTTTGTAATTGATGATTAATATTAAGAACGGGGTGTTAATTATTTCCTTAGACCACATTATATCCTTCCTTAATCAAATTCACTTCCTTGCCGATATATGGTTAGCTTTGTTTTGAGTTTTATTTCATACATTTTGATTATGGTAAGCGTTTTTTTCACAGCGATTTTGATTAGTTATTTTGCCTTTATATAGTTTTTGTTTAGATTGCAAGTTTTAAATTTTAATTTATTTCTAGGTTTCCATTCTGTTTAGTTGTCAATCTGCTATAACTGTTGGTGGTGTAATCGTTTAGATGCTTATGTTCTGGGTGTGGTGTCCTGAGTTTGAATCCTGGGAGGACCATGTTTTTATTAGTTCATTAAAGTACATTGGGGTTTGTAATTGATTATTAATGTTAAGAAAGGGGTGTTACTTATTATAGTTATTATTTTTGTCTTTGTACTGTGTTAGTCCCAGTTTTGGTTTGTTTATTTTGAAAGTTTTAAATTATAGCCGTTTTGATTAGTTCTTTTGCTTTTATCTTGTATCATCCCCCCAGTTTTGGTTTGTTTATTTTGAAAGTTTTACATTATAGCGATTTTGATTAGTTATTTTGCCTTTATATCGTCTTTGTCCCAGTCTTGGTTTGTTTAGTTTGCAGTTTTAAATTTTAATTTATTTCTAAGTTTCCATTCTGTTTAGTTCTCAATCTGCTTTAACTGTTGGTGGTGTAATGGTTTAGATGCTTATGTTCTGGGTGTGGTGTCCTGAGTTTGAATCCTGGGAGGACCATATGTTTTTAGTTTATAAAAGTACATTGGAGTTTGCAATTGATTATTAATGTTAAGAAAGAGGTGTTACTTATAATAGTTATTATTTTTGTCTTTTTACTGTTTGTCCAAGTTTTGGTTTGTTTATTTTGAAAGTTTTAAATTATAGCCGTTTTGATTAGTTATTTTGCTTTTATCTTGTATCGTCCCAGTTTGGTTTGTTTATTTTGAAAGTTTTACATTCTAATTTGTTCCTGCTGTTCAGCGTTGTCTCTCACCTTTTCCTTGTTGACTGTAGCTCTTTCGCATTTGTGTCCATTGAAATCGTTCCTTCGCTGCCCTAGTCTTGCCGATATTCTTTTGGAATTTGTTTTGGTGGTGTAATGGATTAGATGCTTATGTTCTGGGTGTGGTGTCCTGAGTTCGAATCCCGGGAGGACCATATGCTTTTGTTATAACCCATTTTGATAAGTTATTTTGCCTTTATATTGTCTGTCCCAGTTTTGGTTTAGTTTGCAAGTTTTAAATTTTAATTTATTAGCACATTCAAGTACATTGGGGTTTGTAATTGATGATTAATGTTAAGAACGGGGTGTGAATTATTTCCTTAGACCACATTGTCCTTCCTTAATCAAATTCACTTCCTTGCCGATATGTGGTTAGCTTTATTTAGTTTTATTTATAAAAAAAAATTATGGCAAGCGTTTTTTTCACATATCGATTTTGATTAGTTATTTTGCCTTGATATCGTCTTTGTCCCAGTTTTGGTTTGTTTAGTTTGCAAGTTTTAAATATTAATTTATTTCTAAGTTTCCATTCTGTTTAGTTGTCAATCTGCTATATCTGTTGGTGGTGTAATGGTTTAGATGCTTATGTTCTGGCTGTGGTGTCCTGAATTTGAAACTTGGGGGGACCATATGTTTTATTAGTTTATTAAAGTACATTGGGGTTAGTAATTGATTATTAATGTTAAAGGGGTGTTTCTTATTATAGTTATTAGTTTTGTCTTTTTACCGTGTTCGTCCAAGTTTTGGTTTGTTTATTTTAAGTATTAAATTATAATAGTACTTAGAATATCTTGCTTTTTGTTATCTTCTGATCTCAAAGTTCTGCCTAACCTTATCCTCTCCATTCCTTTTTGGGTACTCCCAAGTTTAAGTTTTACACTTTGTTATACTCAGTTTCAGATCCATTAATAAGTATATGGAAGACTCATTGGTTGTATACTTTCATTTTTAGTGACTGGTAGCTTGCCTAGGTGTTTGTATTTTGTTTGTGTTCATTGTTTTGTAGTGTTATGCCTATTCTGGCTCTGTCTAGAGTCTGCCACCCCCCCAAACAAAAGAGAAAAAGAAAAAATAGGAAAAGTGGGGATTGTACCAGAGTATATAGAATAGAATAGCTTGCATTTCATACTGGAACAGTTTAAAATTGTAAAGCTTGCAAAATAAATAAAACAAAACAAAATTGCACTCCATGCCTATCCTTCGCTCGATTTTTCTGGTGATGTATTATTTAACTGTTCTTTCACTATTTGTTGTGGTTGAATAAGATGATTGGAGTTTGTTTTATTTACATTTTCAATTCTATGTTAAGGCTCTATTTTCATCCATAATTTGTTGTATCCTTCCCCCCCCCCATTTTATATGAATTTTCCTGTTGACATCGCACAATAAGTTAGGTTCACATTTTTAAGTTTTCTTTTACTTCGACCATTCTTGTCCTAGTCATACAAATATTTCTATAATTTTCAAAGGTTAATTCCTCCATACATACATACATAAAAGTTTAAAGACCGTTTTGACCACAGAAAATGTGGTTAGTCTCAAGTCGAAAATTGCGGCTTTCCAGGTGGCCCTGTCGAAGGCTGCCTCTTATAGAGATCGAACTGGAGTACCCGAGCACACGTCATGCTAGGTCCACCCCTACCTGACATTTCTTGTTCAACTGCTAGTTTATTTTTAATTCTAGTTGTCTTTCATATTCATATTTGCACTTTTTCTTTTACCTTTTGTGTAGCTTCGATTTCACTCCTTTCCATTTATACTGGATATTTTGGTTTTTCATACTTTCTCATAATTTTTTTTTCTCCCTGGAAAAATCCTGCTAAAGGACATAAATGTCTCCAGGCTACTTTGTCAAGACATGCTTCCTTTGCCTGTACCACAATGCCCCTTCCACTACGTGGAAGTTTTTCCTCAATGTATTTTTCCACTTTCTTTTCCCATACCAAAGGTGGTCTAACACTACTAGCTGCTCCACCCACTCTCCTATCTTTCTTGGCATTCTGTCTTCATTCATTCTCTTAACATTTTACCATACTGTATTTCCATAGTACAGCTCCCTAGTACAGTACTTGAAACTTTCAATCTCTTCCAATACCTAAATTCTCATTATTTTGCAACTTTTCTAATGTTCTTTCTTAATGTTCTTTAATTCTATATTTTCCGTAAATATCTGTGTTCGTGCATTCTTCTCTCAAACACCATTACCTTGCATTGACCTCTATCTTTTTGCATACTGTCTAAGTCTGACCACTCTCTGAAGCTCTTCCACATTTTCCGGCAACAGGACTGCATCGTCAGCATATAAACATTTTAAGATCTTTCACTCTCTTCACTCTGATTCCAGCCAAGCGCTTATACCCATTAACCCTCTCACATCCTGACGCGATTTTTGAGCCTATTAGGGATACTTTAAATCCTTTGTTACCGTCAGGGGTATCTATAAACCTTTAGTTTGTTTACTTCAACCTCTGCAGTTGTCTTTGAGTTAGCTGTGGGCAGAAAACTAATTTTGGAGAGGTAATTATAACAGAGTAATCTATTTCTTATTGCTAATCTGGCAACCTCTGCGTCCTATGGTCGTGAGAGGGTTAATCGCGCCCTACATTCTCAAATCACTCCATGTGCATATTGAACTATGGTGACATGACTCATCCCTGCCTTAGTTCTACATTGACCTCAAAACTCTCGCTTAACTTATCTCCTACCTTCACATCTGCCATTGCATTCCTATAGATTCTTTTTTATTGCCATTAGCAACTTTTGTCCCACACCATATGCTGTTGACACATCCCACAGACCCTCCCAATCTACTTTGTCATAGGCCTTTTCTAAATCATTGAATGCGCATTGAGGCTATCTGGTCAATGTAGCCCCTGCCCCTTCATGCCTATTTTGTCATGTTATCTTCTGAAGTCTGTTGCGTATACCTTTTCAGGTATGCTAAGCAAGCTAATTCCCCTATAACTCACTCTTTACTACCCTTCCCTTTGTACAGGGGTACTATCACTGCTTTCCTTTTTCCCATGCTAATTTACATAACTTCTGCATCATGTCAACAGCTTATTCTCTCCCATATCTCCGCATTTTACCTTTGCCTATTTTAATATTTGTCTGTTTATCGGTCTTTCATCTACTGTTTATTTCTACCTGTCTCCATTCCCATGGAGATCTTTGCCTTTCCCCTACTCCTTATTTATCGAAATTCCATCCCCGACTTCCCCAAAAATGTGGTTCTCCAAGGACTTAAACCTAGGATACTCGCATCGAAATTCTGCACACTAAGATTTGTAAAACTTTCACCAAACTAGAGGACTTTGACTCTTGGTACAAGTAAAGAGTTAATAATTGACCTTAACAATATTTAATTTATGCGACTTAAATTTTATATGAATTTTACCCAGCATTTTTAAGTTTCTCGTATGACCTGCTTATTGATTTTATAACTTGCAAAATATACCAAAACAGGTACGTCACAGTATAGACAAAACTTATACAAATTTTTAAATTTATTTAAATTTATTCATTAACCTATAAATAATTAATGAAAACTAATATGAATTTATGATAAATGTTTTGATGGCCTTATTAATAATCAGGAACTTTAAATTGAGGAAAAAAACTTTTTTTGTATTGATCTTTGTCGAAGGGTATACATTGAACTTCACACGGTAAATAAATTTACAATAAATGTACAATGACCGCATGTTTTAGGCACACCTGGTGGGTATGTAGGTAAAAAATACCTATATATTGTAAAACCTTAAAACAAAAATACAATATACAGTAATGTAATATTTGTTAATGCTAGAAATATATTACATGGGAAAAAATAACAAAATATTAAAAATGTATTGCTAATTAATAAATATGACCTAGAAAGTGTTTTTTAGTAACCCTATTCATGCATATGTATCCCCCCCCCCCACGAGGTACGGGGTATATATATATGGAGGTGGAGATCCCCCCCCCTCTCTGGTAAATACATGAAAGTGGAGAGGGCCAACCTCCCCCCCCCCCCAGGTTATGGGGTAAATATATGAAAGTGAAAATACCCTCCTACTCTCTTGGGGTATTGGGGTATATATGAAAGTGGAGGTCTCTCTCCCCCCCCCCCCCCCCCCCTAGGGTATGGGGTAAACATGAAAGTGGAGATTCCCCCCCCCCCTCCTAATGTATGAGGGTGGGAGTGTAAAAAAAAAAAAAAAAAAAAAAAAAAATCATCCCCCCTAATGTATGAGGGTGGGAGTGTAATAATAAAAAAAAAAAAAAATCTCCCCCCCCCCCCTTGATGTATGAGGGTGGGAGTGTAAAAAAAAAAAAAAAAAAAAAAAAATCCCCCCCTAATGTATGAAGGTGTATGGAGTGAAAAATAAAAATCAAATTAAAAAAAAAAGAAAAAAAAAAAAAAAAAAAAATCATACATTCGAATTTATGAAAATGCTTTTTCATAAATTCGAATTTATGAATCTTTTTTTCTTCATAAATTTGAATGTATGAATCTTTTTTTGGAAAAAAATCTGTTATTTGGTTAAAAAATTTGTTAACAAAATTTCATACATTCAAATTTATGAAAAAAAAAGATTCATAAATTCGAATGTATGATTTTTTTTTCATACATTCGAATTTATGATTTTTTTTTCATAAATTTGAATGTATGAAATATTTTTAACAATTTTTTTAACAAAATAACAAATTTTTCCAAAAAAAGATTCATACATTCAAATTTATGAAAAAAAAAGATTCATAAATTCGAATTTATGAAAAAGCATTTTCATAAATTCGAATGTATGATATTTTTTTTTTTTTTTTTTTTAAATTTGATTTTTTTTCTCACTCCCCATACACCTTCATATATTAGGGGGGGGGGGGGATTTTTTTTTTTTTTTTTTTTAACACTCCCACCCTCATAAATTAGGAGGGGGGGGGATTTTTTTTTTTTTTTTTTTTTTACTCCCACCCTCATACATTAGGGGGGGGGGGGGGATCTCCACTTTCATATATTTACCCCATAACCTAGGGGGGGGGGGGGGGGGGGAGACCTCTCCTCCACTTTCATAGATTTACCCCATACCCCAAGAGAGTAGGGGGGGGGGATGTGTTCACTTTCATATTTTTACCCCATAACCTGTCAGGGGGGGGGGGGGGCCTCTCCACTTTCCTGTATTTACCAGAGGGGGGGGATCTCCACCTCCATATATATATACCCGTACCTCAGAGCGGGGGGGGGGGGGGGGGAGATACATATGCATGAATAGGGTTACTAAAAAACACTTTCCAGGTCCATATATTTATTAATTAGCTATACATTTTTAATATTTAGTTATTTTTTCCCATGGAATATATTTCTAGCATTAATAAATATTACATTACTTTATATTGTATTTTTGTTTTAAAGTTTTACAATATATAGGTACTTTTTACATACATACCCACCAGGTGGAGTACATGTGCCCAAAACATGCGGTCATTGTACATTTATTGTACTTTTATTTACCGTGTGAAGTTCAATGTATACCCTTCGACAAAGATCAATACAAAAAAAGTTATTTTCCTCAATTTAAAGTTCTTGATTATTAATAAGGCCATCAAAACATTTATCATAAATTCATATTAGTTTTCATTAATTATTTTATAGGTTAATGAATAAATTTAAATTAATTTAAACATTTGTATAAGTTTTGTCTATACTGTGACGTACCTGTTTTGGTATATTTTGCAAGTTATAAAATCAATAAGCAGGTCATACGAGAAACTTAAAAATGCTGGGTAAAAATTTATATAAAATTTAAGTCGCATAAATTAAATATTGTTAAGGTCAATTATTGTAACTCTTTACTTGTACCAAGAGTCAAAGTCCTCTAGTTTGGTGAAAGTTTTACAAATCTTAGTGTGCAGAATTTCGATGCGAGTATCCTAGGTTTAAGTCCTTGGAGAACCACATTTTTGGGGAAGTCGGGGATGGAATTTCGATAAATAAGGAGTAGGGGAAAGGCAAAGATCTCCATGGGAATGGAGACAGGTAGAAATAAACAGTAGATGAAAGACCAATAAACAGACAAATATTAAAATAGGCAAAGGTAAAATGTGGAGATATGGGAGAGAATAAGCTGTTGACATGATGCAGAAGTTATGTAAATTAGCATGGGAAAAAGGAAAGCAGTGATAGTACCCCTGTACAAAGGGAAGGGTAGTAAAGAGTGAATGTTATAGGGGAATTAGCTTGCTTAGCATACCTGAAAAGGTATACACAACAGACTTCAGAAGATAACATGACAAAATAGGCATGAAAGGGCAGGGGCTATGACAAAGTAGATTGGGAGGGTCTGTGGGATGTGTCAACAGCATATGGTGTGGGACAAAATTTGCTAATGGCAATAATAAAATTCTATAGGAATGCAATGGCAAATGTGAAGGTAGGAGATAGGTTAAGTGTGAGTTTCGAGGTCAATATAGAACTAAGGCAGGGATGAGTCAGGTCACCATGGTTCAATATGCACATGGAGTGATTTGAGAATGTAGGGCGCGATTAACCCTCTCACGTCCTGATGCAATTTTTGAGCCTATTAGGGATACTTTAAAGCCTTTGTTACTGTCAGGGGTATTTATAAACCTTTAATAGATTTACTTCAACCTCTGCAGTTGTCTTTGAGTTAGCTGTGGGCAGAAAACTAATTTTGGAGAGGTAATTATAAGAGTGAGAGTAATTTATTTCTTATTGCTAATCTGGCAACCTCTGCGTCATAAAGATGCGTCATAAAGGGTTAATGGATATAGGCGCTAGGCTGGAATCAGAGTGAAGAGTGAAATATCTTAAAATGTTTATATGCTGACGATGCAGTCCTGTTGCCGGAAAATGTGGAAGAACTTCAGAGAGTGGTCAGACTTAGACAGTATGCAAAAAATATAGAGGTCAATGCAAGGTAATGGTGTTTGAGAGAAGAATGCACGAACCCAGACATTTATGCAAAATATAGAATTAAAGAACATTAAAAAAGAACATTAGAAAAGTTGCAAAATAATGAGAAATTAGGTAATGGAAAAGATTGAAAGTTTCAAGTACTGTACTAGGGAGCTGTACTATGGAAATACAGTATGGTAAAATGTTCAGAGAATGAATGAAGACAGAATGCCAAGAAAGATAGGAGTGTGGGTGGAGCAGCTAGTAGTGTTAGACCAGTTTTTGGTATGGGAAAAGAAAGTGGAAAAATACATTGAGGAAAAACTTCCACATAGTGGAAGGGGCATTGTGGTACAGGCAAAGCAAGCATGTCTTGACAAAGTAGCCTGGAGACATTTATGTCATGGCCATCCTTTAGCAGGATTTTTCCAGGGAGGAAACTAAAAATTGTTTATGAGAAAGTATGAAAAACCAAAATATCCAGTATAACTGGAAAGGAGTGAAATCTAAGCTACACAAAAGGTAAAAGAAAAAGTGCAAATATGAATATGAAAGACAACTAGAATTAAAAATAAACAAGCAGTTGAACAAGAAATGTCAGGTAGGGGTGGACCTAGAATGACGTGTGCTCGGGTACTCCAGTTCGATCTCTATAAGAGGCAGCCTTCGACAGGGCCACTCGGAAAGCCGCAATTTACGACTTGAGACTAACCACATTTTCTGTGGTCAAAACGGTCTTTAAATTTTATGTATGGAGGAATTAACCTTTGAAAATTATAGAAATATTTGTATGACTAGGACAAGAATGGTCTAAGTAAAAGAAAACATAAAAATGTGAACCTAACTTATTGTGCGATGTCAACAGGAAAATTCATATAAAATGGGGGGGGGGAACGATACAACAAATTATGGATGAAAATAGAGCCTTAACATAGAATTGAAAATGTAAATAAAACAAACCAATCTTATTCAACCACAACAAATAGGGAAAAAAACAGTTAAATAATGCATCACCAGAAAAATCGAGTGAAGGATAGGCATGGAATGCAATTTTTTTTGTTTAATTTATTTTGCAAGCTTTACAATTTTAAACTGCTCCAGTATGAAACGCAAGCTATTCTATTCTATATACTGTGGTACAATCCCCACTTTTCCTATTTTTTCTTTTTCTCTTTTTTTTGGGGGGTGGCAGACTCTAGACAGAGCCAGAATAGGCATAACACTACAAAACAATGAACACAAACAAAATACAAACACCTAGGCAAGCTACCAGTCACTTAAAATGAAAGTATACAACTAATGAGTCTTCCATATACTTATTAATGAATCTGAAACTTTGAGTATAACAAAGTGTAAAACTTAAACTTGGGAGTACCCAAAAAGGAATGGAGAGGATAAGGTTAGGCAGAACTTTGAGATCAGAAGATAACAAAAAGCAAGATATTCTAAGTACTATTATAATTTAATACTTAAAATAAACAAACCAAAACTTGGACGAACGCGGTAAAAAGACAAAACTAATAACTATAATTAGAAACACCCCTTTCTTAACATTAATAATCAATTACAAACCCCAATGTACTTCAATAAACTAATAAAAACATATGGTCCTCCCAGGATTCAAACTCAGGACACCACACCCAGAACATAAGCATCTAAACCATTACACCACCAACAGTTATAGCAGATTGACAACTAAACAGAACGGAAACAGAAATAAATTAAAATTTCAAACTTGCAAACTAAACAAACCAAAACTGGGACAAAGACGATATAAAGGCAAAATAACTAATCAAAATCGATATTTGGAAACTAACGCTTACTAAAATAAAATTTATGAAATAAAACTAAAAATAAAGCTAACCATATATCAGCAAGGAAGTGAATTTGATTAAGGAAGGACAATGTGGTCTAAGGAAATTATTAACACCCCGTTCTTAACATTAATCATCAATTACAAACCACAATGTTCTTGAATGTGCTAATGAATTAAAATTTATAACTTGCAAACTTAAACCAAAACTGGGACAGACAATATAAAGGCAAAATAACTAATCAAAATCTGTTATAACAAAAGCATAATGGTCCTCCCGGGATATGAACTCAGGACACCACACCAAGAACATAAGCATCTAATCCATTACACCACCAAAACAAATTCCAAAAGAATATCGGCAAGACTAGGGCAGCGAAGGAACGATATCAATGGACAGAAATGTGAAAGAGCTACAGTCAACAAGGAAAAGGTGAGAACGCTGAATGGCAGGAACAAATTAGAATGTAAAACTTTCAAAATAAACAAACCAAACTGGGACGATACAAGATGAAAGCAAAAGAACTAATCAAAATCGCTATAATGTAAAACTTTCAAAATAAACAAGCCAAAACTGGGACGAACACAGTAAAGACAAAAATAATAACTATAATAAGTAACACCCCTTTCTCAACATTAATAATCAATTACAAACCCCAATGTACTTTAATAAACTAATAAAAACATATGGTCCTCCCAGGATTCAAACTCAGGACACCATACCCAGAACATAAGCATCTAAACTATTACACCACCAACAGTTATAGCAGATTGACAACTAAACAGAAGGGAAACCTAGGAATAAATTAAAATTTAAGACTTGCAACCTAAACAAACCAAAACTGTGACAAAGACAATATAAAGGCAAAATAACTAATCAAAATCGCTATATGAAAAAAACGCTTGCCATAATAAAATTTATGAAATAAAACAAAATAAAGCTAACCAAATATCGGCAAGGAAGTGAATTTGATTAAGGAAGGACAATGTGGTCTAAGGAAATAATTAACACCCCATTCTTAACATTAATCATCAATTACAAACTCCAATGTACTTTAACGTGCTTAATTAAAATTTAAAACTTGCAAACTTAAACCAAAACTGGGACAGACAATATAAAGGCAAAATAACTAATCAAAATAAGTTATAACAAAAGCATATGGTCCTCCTGGGACTCAAACTCAGGACACCACACCCAGAACATAAGCATCTAATCCATTACACCACCAAAACCGATTCCAAAAGAATATCGGCAAGACTAGGGCAGCGAAGGAACTATTTCAATGGACAGAAATGCGAAAGCGCTACAGTCAACAAGGAAAAGGTGAGAGACAACGCTGAACAGCAGGAACAAATTAGAATGTAAAACTTTTAAAATAAACAAACCAAACTGGGACGATACAAGATAAAAGCAAAAGAACTAATCAAAATAGCTATAATTTAAAACTTTCAAAATAAACAAACCAAAACTGGGACGATACAAGATATAAGCAAAAGAACTAATCAAAATCGCTACAATTTAAAACTTTCAAAATAAACAAACCAAATCTGGGACGATACAAGATAAAAGCAAAAGAACTAATCAAAATCGCTATAATTTAAAACTTTCAAAATAAACAAACCAAAACTGGGACGATACAAGATATAAGCAAAAGAACTAATCAAAATCGCTATAATTTAAAACTTTCAAAATAAACAAACCAAATCTGGGACGATACAAGATAAAAGCAAAAGTGCCAATACCTACATATTTAATTTAAAGTTACCTTCTAATCAAATAAGCTTATAATAAAATATCAAAGTTTTAAAATTCCCAAGAAATAAGTATGAGACCTGCCAGTAATTAGTATCAGATTTAATTTTGTTTTATTTGGCTAAAAAACTAATGCAGACTATCTCCTTATATTCATATTTATTCACAAACTCTCCTATCACCTTATGGAGTAATTAGAAAGAATTTGATTTCATTAGGATGTAAAACTTGCAAAATAAACAAACCAAAGATTGCTAAATAAACAAACCAAAATTTGCAAGATAAACACAAACTAATCAAAATCGCTATGTGGAAATCTATCTATATACAGTACATACTGAGGCCCAATCCCACTATAATTATAATCTAAATAATGCTTAAAATAATCAGGAATATATAATGAAGGCATATACAAAATAATTATATATTTGTACAAACAACTTTAAACAATATAGTCTCATTTCTGTAGGTTTATAACATAAGCCAATTAGGATCAGTTTAATACTTATACCTTTGAATCTAAAGACTACATTCAATAATGCAACCATTAAAATTAATGCCAAAAAGAATCTACTAAATTGAGAAGTTCGTCCAATTATTACTACTTTATAATTTAAAACTTGCAAAATAAACAAATTAAATCTTGGGATAACGGTAAAAAGACAAAACAACTTATCAAAATAACTAGTGGAAAAAATGCTTAAGTAAAATAATTTATAAATAAAAGAACATATTTTTGCGCTATTGAAAATTAAAAAAGTAATAGAAATGAATGTATTACTATAATTATGCACAACACTTAACCAGAGGCCATTACTGGTGTAAAATGAATTATGGAAAACTTTCAAAATAAACAAACCAAAACTTAGACGAAAACAGTAAAAAGACAAAAGAACTTATCAAAATCGCTGTGGAAACTCTTAAACAAAATAATATGTCTTCAAGAAAGCGAGTTTATAACAAAATAGGACTGCGAAGTTTGATTTGAAGAACCATTATTGGAACCCATAAAAATCTAGGAATAATACTCTACCAGGAATTACATTAAAAAAAACAAAAAAACAAAAAAACTTTAATTTGACAGAAGCATTTTGATTTAAAGCTATACAGGTATATGATTTTTTTTTACACTTACTGAAGGCATAAAGATAATTTAATTTTAATATTTAACGGCAACCTCTGACTTATTAAATGGCGAATAGACTTTAGACCTATACTTTTACATAAATTAAAACTTGCAAAATAAACTAACCAAAACTTATATGAACAGTAAAAAGACAATAACTAATAAAAATCGCTATGGAAACAAAGCTTAAGTAAAATAATAAATTATAAATGAAAGCTTGCAAGTGTTTAAAAATTCTCGACTGAAGGCATTAGAAAATAGTCTAAATTATTCAATTTGTACAAACTATTTTAAACAATAGTATAATGGCCTCTTTCTGCAATACCACATTTATTTGTCAACCTTCTAATTATATTTTGGGTGCAGATTTAACTATTGCTTTGAGATTATATAATATTTATGATCTTCCATTACTATTCTTATTCTTTTAACTGGGCTAAACCTGATTTACATTACTCAAACTTTTTAACCAAAATTCCTTCCAATGACTAGTCTTAGCAGACAAACTTATGTTATAAACCAACCAGAATTAAGTCATGATATAAAACTTGCAAAATAAACAAACCAAAACTGGTAAAACATAAAAGCAACTTTAAACTTATGAAGTTAATAATACTGAAGTTTCACAACTTGGTCACTGCCAAAGCATATTCATATATACTGTACATTAAAAACTGAGTCCTTAAAAGTTTATTTTATGCATGGTACACAAGGTTGATTATAATACAATACAATAAAATTTAGAATTTATTGAACACTAATAATCCGACAAAGATATATATAATTGTTTTGAAACGGCAATATTAATCATAAAACAAATTAAGTGACCAGAATGAAACTTACAACCGTTTTAAACTTCATTAGTTGACATTAATTGGACAAATTTAAAGACCAGTAGATTAGGTGAAAATATCAAAGTTCGTGAACATGGGAGCTACACCAAGGGATCAGATCATATAGTCTGATAGTTAATAAATAATCTAGATTTTATCAATTTCACCACACCACCAAACACCTCCAATGAAATTGATGAAAGCAATTATGTGATTCCCCGAGATTCGAACCTGGGGTATCACACAAAGATTTGTAGACACCTTAACCATTACACCACCAGGACTTAAAAACATTATAAGTGAGGCAGCTCTGAACAGCGCTGCCTGGAGCACAACCATTAGGGCGCAAGACCAGAACCGCACTTAGTGTGAACAGTCTTTAAATTGATTGAGTATTTAAAAATAATTATTTTGCTGAAGCGTGGTTTTCACAGCGATTTTGATATGTTGTCTTTTTACGGTGTTCGTCCAAGTTTTGGTTTGTTTATTTTGCAAGCCTTACATTATAATTATATATGAGTAGGCTATATATGAACACTATACTTTAAACTATTTCGAGCAAGTGAAGGGTAGAACAAGATGGAGATTTACTTTAGTAGAAACTAAATATATAAAAAACGGGGAATGGGCCTGAGTAACATAAATAGATGTAGATGTCGACCAGGTTCTTTTCCGTTGCTGTAGTGCTGAGTGGTGGAGATTTGGAAGCCTTAAGTTGACGTAGTGCCGAGTGGAGGTGTGGATTCCTTAAGGGGAGACAGACTGATTTTCTGGACCACCTTCTCCCTAATCTTTAGCCCCACTATTTGAGATTTTAAGACCAATTCCATTAGTTTGGAGATTTTATGACTTTTCACCCCATTTCTGGCAATATTACGACCCTTTGAGCCATTTAAGTATTTTTCCTGCCGAGCAATAGCCAGCCTGTAATTTTATGAGGAATCGGCCTTCGGCCGGGATATTTCTCCACCAAAAAATGTACAAATTTATCTTGAAGGGGTGTCTAGGGGGTGATTTTCTAAGCTTGATCGAGGTCTAGCGAGAAAACTAAGAGATAAAGGAATAAATTAATTAATAGACCATAAAAACTGTCAGTCTCCCCTTAAGTTGGCGTAGTGCTGAGTGGAGGTGTGGAATCCGTAATTTTCCAATCCAGCCAGCGTAGGGTCCAGGTTTTTCAAGGTGATTTGTTCGGGTTTACGTTCTTCTTGCACACCGGGCCAAACCTGTTGAAAATAGAATTGCAAAACTTTACACGGTGATTATAAAATATATGGGCATTAAAGAATTATATTTGATAATTTGATAAGAATTTAAGTTATATTATTACTTCACTAAACTAAACTCCTTAGCACCTGATCTCTACTTTAGAAACTAATATTCTATATTTTATTAACTTCACCCCAACACCAGACACCTATGAAATTAATTAAAGCATTTATTTGCAAACTAAACAAACCAAAACTGGAACAAAGACGATATAAAGGCAAAATAACTAATCAAAATCGATGTGAAAAAAACGCTTACTAAATTAGAATTTAAAACTTTCAAAATAAACAAACCAAAACTGGGACGAAGACAGTAAAAAGACAAAATAATAACTATAATAAGTAACACCCCTTTCTTAACATTAATACTCAATTATAAACCCCAATGTACTTTAATGAACTAATAAAAACATATGGTCCTCCCAGGATTCAAACTCATTGCACCACACCCAGAGCATAAGCATCTAAACCATTACACCACCAACAGTTATAGCAGATTGACAACTAAACAGAATGGAAACCTAGAAATAAATTAAAATTTAAAACTTGCAAACCAAAACTGGGACAAAGACGATATAAAGGCAAAATAACTAATCAAAATCGCTATAATGTAAAACTTTCAAAATAAACAAACCAAAACCGGGACGATACAAGATAAAAGCGAAAGAACTAATCAAAACGGCTATAATTTAAAACTTCCAAACTAAACAAAGACGATATAAAGGCAAAATAACTAATCAAAATCGCTATGTGAAAAAAACGCTTGCCATTATAAAATTTATGAAATAAAACAGAAAATAAAGCTAACCAAATATCGGCAAGGAAGTGAATTTGATTAAGGACAATGTGGTCTAAGGAAATAATTAACACCCCGTTCGTAACATTAATAATCAATTACAAACTCCAATGTACTTTAATGTGCTAATTAATTAAAATTTAATACATGCAAACTTAAACCAAAACTGGAACCAAAACTGAGACGATACAAGATAAAAGCAAAAGAACTAATCAAAACGGCTATAATTTAAAACTTTCAAAATAAACTAACCAAAACTAGGACGAACACAGTAAAACAACTAAAATAATAACTAAAATAAGTAACACCCCTTTCTTAAAATTAATAATTAATTACAAACCCCAATGTACTTTAATGAACTAATAAAAACATATGGTCCTCCCAGGATTCAAACTCAGAACACCACACCCAGAACATAAGCATCTAAACCATTACACCACCAACAGTTATAGCAGATTGAGAACTAAACAGAATGGAAACTTAGATATAAATTAAAATTTAAAACTTGCAAACTAAACAAACCAAAACTGGAACAAAGACGATATGAAGGCAAAATAACTAATCAAAATTGCTATAATGCAAAACTTTCAAAATAAACAAACCAAAACTGGGACGATACAAGATGAACGCAAATGAACTAATCAAAATCGCTATAATGTAAAACTTTCAAAATAAACAAACCAAATTATTAAAATAGAGAGTCGTACCATAAACAAACCAAAACTGGGACGATACAAGATAAAAGCAAAAGAACTAATCAAAACGGCTATAATTTAAAACTTTCAAAATAAACAAACAAAAACTGGGACGAACACAGTAAGGAGACAAAAATAATAACTATAATAAGTAACACCCCTTTCTTAACATTAATAATCAATTACAAACCCCAATGTACTTTAATGAACTAATAAAAACATATGGTCCTCCCAGGACTCAAACTCAGGACACCACACCCAGAACATAAGCATCGAAACCATTACACCACCAACAGTTATAGCAGATTGACAACTAAACAGAATGGAAACCTAGAAATCAATTAAAATTTAAAACTTGCAAACTAAACAAACCAAAACTGGGACAAAGACGATATTAAGGCAAAATAACTAATCTAAATCGCTATGTGAAAAAAACGCTTGCCATAACAACATTTATGAAATAAAACAAAATAAAGCTAACCAAATATCGGCAAGGAAGTGAATTTGATTAAGGAAGGACAATGTGGTCTAAGGAAATAAATAACACCCCGTTCTTAACATTAATCGTCAATTACAAACTCCAATGTACTTTAATGTGCTAATTAATTAAAATTTAAAACTTGCAAACTTAAACCAAAACTGGAACCAAAATGAGACGATACAAGATAAAAGCAAAAGAACTAATCAAAACTGCTATAATGTAAAACTTTCAAAATAAACAAACCAAATTATTATTAAAATAGGGAGTCGCACCATAAACAAACCAAAACTGGGACGATACAGAATAAAAGCAAAAGAACTAATCAAAACGGCTATCATTTAAAACTTTCAAAATGAACAAACCAAAACTGGGACGAACACAGTAAAAAGACAAAAAATAATAACTATAATAAGTAACCCCCCTTTCTTAACATTAATAATCAATTACAAACCCCAATGTACTTTAATGAACTAATAAAAACATATGGTCCTCCCAGGATTCAAACTCAGGACACCACACCCAGAACATAAGCATCTAAACCATTACACCACCAACAGTTATAGCAGATTGAGAACTAAACAGAATGGAAACTTAGAAATAAATTAAAATTTAAAACTTGCAAACTAAACAAACCAAAACTGGGACAAAGACGATATAAAGGCAAAATAACTAATCAAAATCGCTATAATGTAAAACTTTCAATATATACACACCAAACCTGGGACGATACAAGATAAAAGCAAAAGAACTAATCAAAACCGCTATAATTTAAAACTTTCAAAATAAACAAACCAAAACTGGGATGATACAAGATGAAAGCAAAAGAAGTAATCAAAATCGCTATAATGTAAAACTTTCAAAATAAACAAACCAAATTATTAAAATAGGGAGTCGCACCATAAACAAACCAAAACTGGGACGATACAGGATAAAAGCAAAAGAACGAATCAAAACAGCTATAATTTAAAACTTTCAAAATAAACAAACAAAACTGGGACGAACCCAGTAAAAAGACAAAAATAATAACTATAATAAGTAACACGCCTTTCTTAACATTAATAATCAATTACAAACCCCACTGTACTTTAATGAACTAATAAAAACATTTGGTCCTCCCAGGATTAAATCTCAGGACACCACACCCAGAACATAAGCATCTAAACCATTACACCACCAACAGTTATAGTAGATGGACAACTAAACAGAATGGAAACTTAGAAATCAATTAAAATTTAAAACTTGCAAACTAAACAAGCCAAAACTGGGACAAAGACGATAATATGGCAAATTAACTAATCTAAATCGCTATGTGAAAAAAACCGCTTGCCATAATACAATTTAAGAAATAAAACACAAACTAAAGCTAACCATATATCAGCAAGGAAGTGAATTGGATTAAGGAAGGACAAGTGGTCTACGGAAATAATTAACACCCCGTTCTTAACATTAATCATCAATTACAAACCCCAATGTACTTGAATGTGCTAATGAATTAAAATGTAAAACATGCAATCTTAAACCAAAATTGGGACAGACAATATAAAGGCAAAATAACTAATCAAAATCAGTTATAACAAAAGCATATGGTCCTCCCGGGATTCGAACTCAGGACACCACACCCAGAACATAAGCATCTAATCCATTACACCACCAAAACAAATTCCAAAAGAATATCGGCAAGACTAGGGCAGCGAAGGAAAGATTTCAATGGACAGAAATGCGAAAGAGCTACTGTCAACAAGGAAAAGGTGAGAGAACACTAAACGGCAGGAACAAATTAGAATGTAAAACTTTTAAAATAAACAAACCAAACTGGGACGATACAAGATATAAGCAAAAGAACTAATCAAAATCGCTATAATGTAAAACTTTCAAAATAAACAAACCAAATTATTAAAATAGGGAGTCGCACCATAAACAAACCAAATCTGGGACGATACAAGATAAAAGCAAAAGAACTAATCAAAACCGCTATAATGTAAAACTTTCAAAACAAACAAACCCAAACTGGGACGAACACAGTAAAATGACAAAAATAATAACTATAATAAGTAACACCCCTTTCTTAACATTAATAATCAATTACAAACCCCAATGTACTTTAATGAACTAATAAAAACATATGGTCCTCCCAGGATTCAAACTCAGGACACCACACCCAGAACATATGCATCACCCCATTTCTGGCAATATTAGGACCCTTTGTGCCATTTAAGTATTTTTCCTGGCGAGCAATAGCCAGCCTGTAATTTTTGGAGGAATCGGCCGGGATATTTATCTTGAAGGGGTGTCTAGGGAGTGATTTTCTAAGCTTGATCGAGGTCTAGCGAGAAAACAAATATAAAGTAATACATTAATTAATAGACCATAAACACTGTCAGTCTCCCCTTAAGTTGGCGTAGTGCTGAGTGGGGGTGTGGAATCCTTAATTTTCAATCCAGCCAGCGTAGGGTCCAGGTTTTCAAGGTGATTTGTTCGGGTTTAAGTTCTTCTTGCACACCGGGCCAAACCTGTTGAACATAGAATGGCAAAACTTTAAACGGTGATTATTAAATATATGGGCATAAAAGAATTATATTTATTTGATAATTTGATAAGAATTTAAGTTTTATTATTACTTCACTAAACAAAACTCCTTAGCACCTGATCTCTACTTTAGAAACTAATATTCTATATTTTATTAACTTCACCCCAACAGCAGACACCTATGAAATTAATTAAAGCTTTTATGTGCAAACTAAACGAACCAAAACTGGGACAAAGACGATATAAAGGCAAAATAACTAATCGAAATCGCTGTGAAAAACACGCTTCCCATAATCAAATTTATGAAATAAAACTCAAAATAAAGCTAACCAAATATCGGCAAGGAAGTGAATTTGATTAAGGAGGGACATAATGTGGTCTAAGGAAATAATTAACACACCGTTCTTAACATTATCATCAATTACAAACCCCAATGTACTTGAATGTGCTAATGAATTAAAATGTAAAACTTGAACCAAAACTGGGACAGACAATATAAAGGCAAAATAGCTAATCAAAATCGGTTATAACAAAAGCATATGGTCCTCCCGGGATTCGAACTCAGGACACCACACCCAGAACATAAGCATCTAATCCATTACACCACCAAAACAAATTCCAAAAGAATATCGGCAAGACTAGGGCAGCTAAGGAACTATTTCAATGGACAGAAATGCGAAAGAGCTACAGTCCACAAAGAAAAAGTGAGAGACAACGCTGAACAGCAGGAACAAATTAGAATGTAAAACTTTCAAAATAAACAAACCAAATTATTAAAATAGGGAGTCGCACCATAAACAAACCAAAACTGGGACGATACAGGATAAAAGCAAAAGAACGAATCAAAACAGCTATAATTTAAAACTTTCAAAATAAACAAACCAAAACTGGGACGAACCCAGTAAAAAGACAACAATAATAACTATAATAAGTATCACCCCTTTCTTAACATTAATAATCAATTACAAACCCCATTGTACTTTAATGAACTAATAAAAACATATGGTCCTCCCAGGATTCAAACTCAGGAAACCACACCCATAACATAAGCATCTAAACCATTACACCACCAACAGTTATAGCAGATTGACAACTAAACAGAATGGAAACTTAGAAATAAATTAAAATTTAAAACTTGCAAACTAACCAAACCAAAACTGGGACAAAGACGATATAAAGGCAAAATAACTAATCAAAATCGCTATAATGTAAAACTTTCAAAATATACAAACCAAAACTGGGACGATACAAGATAAAAGCAAAAGAACTAATCAAAACCGCTATAATTTAAATTTTTCAAAATAAACAAACCACAACTGGGACAAAGACGATATAAAGGCAAAATAACTAATCAAAATCGCTATAATGTAAAACTTTCAAAATATACAAACCAAAACTGGGACGATGCAATATGAAAGCAAAAGAACTAATCAAAATCGCTATAATGTAAAACTTTCAAAATAAACAAAACAAATTATTAAAATAGGGAGTCGCACCATAAACAAACCAAAACTGGGACGATACAGGATAAAAGCAAAAGAACTAATCAAAACAGCTATAATTTAAAACTTTCAAACTAAACAAACCAAAACTGGGACAAAGACGATAATAAGGCAAAATAACTAATCTAAATTGCTATGTGAAAAAAACGCTTGCCATAATAAAATTTATGAAATGAAACGCAAACTAAAGCTAACCATATATCGGCAAGGAAGTGAATTGGATTAAGGAAGGACAATGTGGTCTAAGGAAATAATTAACACCCCGTTCTTAACATTAATCATCAATTACAAACCCCAATGTACTTGAATGTGCTAATGAATTAAAATTTAAACCTTGCAAACTTAAACCAAAATTGGGACAGACAATATAAAGGCAAAATAACTAATCAAAATCGGTTATAACAAAAGCATATGGTCCTCCCGGGATTCGAACTCAGGACACCACACCCAGAACATAAGCATCTAATCCATTACACCACCAAAACAAATTCCAAAAGAATATCGGCAAGACTAGGGCAGCGAAGGAAAGATTTCAATGGACAGAAATGCGAAAGAGCTACAGTCAACAAGGAAAAGGTGAGAGAACGCTAAAAGGCAGGAACAAATTAGAATGTAAAACTTTCAAAATAAACAAACCAAATTATTAAAATAGGGAGTCGCACCATAAACAAACCAAATCTGGGACGATACAAGATAAAAGCAAAATAACTAATCAAAACCGCTATAATGTAAAACTTTAAAAACAAACAAACCCAAACTGGGACGAACACAGTAAAATGACAAAAATAATATCTATAATAAGTAACACCCCTTTCTTAACATTAATAATAAATTACAAACCCCAATGTACTTTAATGAACTAATAAAAACATATGGTCCTCCCAGGATTCAAACTCAGGACACCACACCCAGAACATAAGCATCACCCCATTTCTGGCAATATTAGGACCCTTTGTGCCATTTAAGTATTTTTCCTGGCGAGCAATAGCCAGCCTGTAATTTTAGGAGGAATCTGCCTTCGGCCGGGATATTTCTCTACCGAAAAATTTGCAAATTTATCTTGAATGGGTGTCTAGGGAGTGATTTTCTAAGCTTGATCGAGGTCTAGCGAGAAAACTAATATAAAGTAATAAATTAATTAATAGACCATAAAAACGGTCAGTCTCCCCTTAAGTTGGCGTAGTGCGGAGTGGAGGTGTGGAATCCTTAACTTTCAATCCAGCCAGCGTAGGGTCCATGTTTTCAAGGTGATTTGTTCGGGTTTATGCTCTTCTTGCACACCGGGCCAAACCTGTTGAACATAGAATGGCAAAACTTTAAACGGTGATTATTAAATATATGGGCATTAAAGAATTATATTTATTTGATAAGAATTTAAGTTTTATTATTACTTCACTAAACTCAACTCCTTAGCACCTGATCTCTACTTTAGAAACTAATATTCTATATTTTATTAACTTCACCCCAACACCAGACACCTATGAAATTAATTAAAGCATTAATGTGCAAACTACACGAACCAAAACTGGGACAAAAGACGATATAAAGGCAAAATAACTAATCAAAATCGCTATAATGTAAAACTTTCAAAATATACAAACCAAAACTGGGACGATACAAGATGAAAGCAAAAGAACTAATCAAAATCGCTATAATGTAAAACTTTCAAAATAAACAAACCAAATTATTAAAATAGGGAGTCGCACCATAAACAAACCAAAACTGGGACGATACAGGATAAAAGCGAAAGAACTAATCAAAACCTCTATAATTTAAAACTTTCAAAATAAACAAACCAAAACTGGGACGAACACAGTAAAAAGACAAAAATAATAACTATAATAAGTAACCCCCCTTTCTTAACATTAATAATCAATTACAAACCCCAATGTACTTTAATGAACTAATAAAAACATATGGTCCTCCCAGGATTCAAACTCAGGACACCACACCCAGAACATAAGCATCTAAACCATTACACCACCAACAGTTATAGCAGATTGACAACTAAACAGAATGGAAACTTAGAAATCAATTAAAATTTAAAACTTGCAAACTAAACAAACCAAAACTGGGACAAAGACGATATTAAGGCAAAATAACTAATCTAAATCGCTATGTGAAAAAAACGCTTGCCATAATAACATTTATGAAATAAAACACAAACTAAAGCTAACCAAATATCGGCAAGGAAGTGAATTTGATTAAGGAAGGACAATGTGGTCTAAGGAAATAATTAACACCCCGTTCTTAACATTAATCAATTACTAACCCCAATGTACTTGAATGTGCTAATAAACTAAAATTTAAAACTTGCAAACTTGCAAACTTAAACCAAAACTGGGACAAACAATATAAAGGCAAAATAACTAATCAAAAAGGTTATAACAAAAGCATATGGTCCTCCCGGGATTAGAACTCAGGACACCACACCCAGAACATAAGCATCTAATCCATTACACCACCAAAACAAATTCCAAAATAATATCAGCAAGACTAGGGCAGCGAAGGAACTATTTCAATGGACAGAAATGCGAAAGAGCTACAGTCAACAAGGAAAAGGGGAGAGAATGCTGAACGGCAGGAACAAATTATAATTTAAAACTTTCAAAATAAACATACTAAACTGGGACGATACAAAAGGAAATCAAAAGAACTAATCAAAACCGCTATAATGTAAAACTTTCAAACTAAACAAGCCAAAACTGGGACAAAGACGATATAAAGGCAAAATAACTAATCATAATCGCTATTTGGAAACTACGCTTACTAAAATAAAATTTACGAAATAAAATTCAAACTATAGCTAACCAAATATCGGCAAGGAAGTGAATTTGATTAAGGAAGGACATAATGTGGTCTAAGGAAATAATTAACACCCCGTTCTTAACATTAATCATCAATTACTAACCCCAATGTACTTGAATGTGCCAATAAACTAAAATTTAAAACTTGCAAACTTAAACCAAAACTGGGACAGACAATATAAAGGCAAAATACCTAATCAAAATCGGTTATATCAAAAGCATATGGTCCTCCCGGGATTCGAACTCAGGACAGCACACTCAGATCATAAGCATCTAATCCATTACACCACCAAAACAAATTCCAAAAGAATATCAGCAAGACTAGGGCAGCGAAGGAACTATTTCAATGGACAGAAATGCGAAAGAGCTACAGTCAACAAGGAAAAGGGGAGAGAATGCTGAACGGCAGGAACAAATTAGAATTTAAAACTTTCAAAATAAACAAACCAAACTGGGACGATACAAGATAAAAGCAAAAGAACTAATCAAAACCGTTATAATGTAAAACTTTCCAAATAAAAAACCAAAACTGGGACGAACACAGTAAAAAGACAAAAACAATAACTATAATAAGTATCACCCCTTTCTTAACATTAATAATCAATTACAAACCCCAATGTACTTTAATAAACTAATAAAAACATATGGTCCTCCCGGGATTCAAACTCAGGACACCACACCCAGAACATAAGCATCTAAACCATTACACCACCAACAGTTATAGCAGATTAACTTGAGCAACAGAATGGAAAACTAAAAATTAATTAAAATTTAAAATTTGCAAACTAAACAAACCAATACTGGGACAAAGACGATATTAAGGCAACATAACTAATCAAAATCGCTATCTAAAAAAAAACGCTTACCATAATAAAATTTATGAAATAAAACAAAATAAAGCTAACCAAATATCGGCAAGGACGTGAAATTGATTAATGAAGGACAATGTGGTCTAAGGAAATAATTAACACCCCGTTCTTAACAATCATCAATTACTAACCCCAATGTACTTGAATGTGCTAATTAACTAAAATTTAAAACTTGCAAACTTAAACCAAAACTGGGACAGACAATATAAAGGCAAAATACCTAATCAAAATCGGTTATATGAAAAGCATATGGTCCTCCTGGGATTCGAACTCAGGACACCACACCCAGAACATAAGCATCTAATCCATTACACCACCAAAACAGATTCCAAAAGAATATCGGCAAGACTAGGGCAGCGAAGGAACTATTTCAATGGACAGAAATGCGAAAGAGCTACTGTCAACAAGGAAAAGGTGAGAGAACACTAAACGGCAGGAACAAATTAGAATGTAAAACTTTTAAAATAAACAAACCAAACTGGGACGATACAAGATATAAGCAAAAGAACTAATCAAAATCGCTATAATGTAAAACTTTCAAAATAAACAAACCAAATTATTAAAATAGGGAGTCGCACCATAAACAAACCAAATCTGGGACGATACAAGATAAAAGCAAAAGAACTAATCAAAACCGCTATAATGTAAAACTTTCAAAACAAACAAACCCAAACTGGGACGAACACAGTAAAATGACAAAAATAATAACTATAATAAGTAGCACCCCTTTCTTAACATTAATAATCAATTACAAACCCCAATGTTATTTAATGAACTAATACAAACATGGTCCTCCCAGGATTCAAACTCAGGACACCACACCCAGAACATAAGCATCACCCAATTTCTGGCAATATTAGGACCTTTTGTGCCATTTAAGTATTTTTCCTGGTGAGCAATAGCCAGCCTGTAATTTTAGGAGGAATCGGCCTTCGGCCGGGATATTTCTTGAAGGGGTGTCTAGGGAGTGATTTTCTAAGCTTGATCGAGGTCTAGCGAGAAAACAAATATAAAGTAATACATTAATTAATAGACAATAAACACTGTCAGTCTCCCCTTAAGTTGGCGTAGTGCTGAGTGGAGGTGTGGAATCCTTAATTTTCAATCCAGCCAGCGTAGGGTCCAGGTTTTCAAGGTGATTTGTTCAGGTTTACGTTCTTCTTGCACACCGGGCCAAACCTGTTGAACATAGAATGGCAAAACTTTAAACGGTGATTATTAAATATATGGGCATAAAAGAATTATATTTATTTGATACTTTGATAAGAATTTAAGTTTTATTATTACTTCACTAAACTAAACTCCTTAGCACCTGATCTCTACTTTAGAAACTAATATTCTATATTTTATTAACTTCACCCCAACAGCAGACACCTATGAAATTAATTAAAGCTTTTATGTGCAAACTAAACGAACCAAAACTGGGACAAAGACGATATAAAGGCAAAATAACTAATCAAAATCGCTGTGAAAAACACGCTTCCCATAATCAAATTTATGAAATAAAACTCAAAATAAAGCTAACCAAATATCGGCAAGGAAGTGAATTTGATTAAGGAGGGACATAATGTGGTCTAAGGAAATAATTAACACACCGTTCTTAACATTATCATCAATTACAAACCCCAATGTACTTGAATGTGCTAATGAATTAAAATGTAAAACTTGCAAACTTGAACCAAAACTGGGACAGACAATATAAAGGCAAAATAGCTAATCAAAATCGGTTATAACAAAAGCATATGGTCCTCCCGGGATTCGAACTCAGGACACCACACCCAGAACATAAGCATCTATTCCATTACACCACCAAAACAAATTCCAAAAGAATATTGGCAAGACTAGGGCAGCTAAGGAACTATTTCAATGGACAGAAATGCGAAAGAGCTACAGTCAACAAAGAAAAAGTGAGAGACAACGCTGAACAGCAGGAACAAATTAGAATGTAAAACTTTCAAAATAAACAAACAAAACTGGGATGATACAAGATAAAAGCAAAAGAACTAATCAAAACGGCTATAATTTAAAACTTTCAAAATAAACAAACCAAAACTGGGACAAAGACGATATGAAGGCAAAATAACTAATCAAAACAGCTATAATTTAAAACTTTCAAAATATACAAACCAAAACTGGGACGATACAAGATGAAAGCAAATGAACTAATCAAAATCGCTATAATGTAAAACTTTCAAAATAAACAAACCAAATTATTAAAATAGGGAGTCGTACTATAAAGAAACCAAAACTGGGACGATACAAGATAAAAGCAAAAGAACTAATCAAAACGGCTATAATTTAAAACTTTCAAAATAAACAAAAACAGGGACGAACACAGTAAAGAGACAAAAATAATAACTATGATAAGTAACACCCCTTTCTTAACATTAATAATCAATTACAAACCCCAATGTACTTTAATGAACTAATAAAAACTTTTGGTCCTCCCAGGATTCAAACTCAGGACACCACACCCAGAACATAAGCATCGAAACCATTACACCACCAACAGTTATAGCAGATTGACAACTAAAAAGAATGGAAACCTAGAAATCAATTAAAATTTAAAACTTGCAAACTAAACAAACCAAAACTGGGACAAAGACGATATTAAGGCAAAATAACTAATCTAAATCGCTATGTGAAAAAAACGCTTGCCATAATAACATTTATGAAATAAAACACAAACTAAAGCTAACCAAATATCGGCAAGGAAGTGAATTTGATTAAGGAAGGACAATGTGGTCTAAGGAAATAATTAACACCCCGTTCTTAACATTAATCATCAATTACTAACCCCAATGTACTTGAATGTGCCAATAAACTAAAATTTAAAACTTGCAAACTTAAACCAAAACTGGGACAGACAATATAAAGGCAAAATACCTAATCAAAATCGGTTATATCAAAAGCATATGGTCCTCCCGGGATTCGAACTCAGGACAGCACACTCAGAACATAAGCATCTAATCCATTACACCACCAAAACAAATTCCAAAAGAATATCAGCAAGACTAGGGCAGCGAAGGAACTATTTCAATGGACAGAAATGCGAAAGAGCTACAGTCAACAAGGAAAAGGGGAGAGAATGCTGAACGGCAGGAACAAATTAGAATTTAAAACTTTCAAAATAAACAAACCAAACTGGGACGATACAAGATAAAAGCAAAAGAACTAATCAAACCCGTTATAATGTAAAACTTTCCAAATAAAAAACCAAAACTGGGACGAACACAGTAAAAAGACAAAAATAATAACTATAATAAGTATCACCCCTTTCTTAACATTAATAATCAATTACAAACCCCAATGTACTTTAATAAACTAATAAAAACATATGGTCCTCCCGGGATTCAAACTCAGGACACCACACCCAGAACATAAGCATCTAAACCATTACACCACCAACAGTTATAGCAGATTAACTTGAGCAACAGAATGGAAAACTAAAAATTAATTAAAATTTAAAATTTGCAAACTAAACAAACCAATACTGGGACAAAGACGATATTAAGGCAACATAACTAATCAAAATCGCTATCTAAAAAAAAACGCGTACCATAATAAAATTTATGAAATAAAACAAAATAAAGCTAACCAAATATCGGCAAGGACGTGAAATTGATTAATGAAGGACAATGTGGTCTAAGGAAATAATTAACACCCCGTTCTTAACATTAATCATCAATTACTAACCCCAATGTACTTGAATGTGCTAATTAACTAAAATTTAAAACTTGCAAACTTAAACCAAAACTGGGACAGACAATATAAAGGCAAAATACCTAATCAAAATCGGTTATATGAAAAGCATATGGTCCTCCTGGGATTCGAACTCAGGACACCACACCCAGAACATAAGCATCTAATCCATTACACCACCAAAACAGATTCCAAAAGAATATCGGCAAGACTAGGGCAGCGAAGGAACTATTTCAATGGACAGAAATGTGAAAGAGCTACAGTCAACAAGGAAGAGGCGAGAGACAATGCTGAACAGCAGGAACAAATTAGAATGTAAAACTTTTAAAATAAACAAACCAAAACTGGGACGATACAAGATAAAAGCAAAAGAACTAATCAAAACGGCTATAATTTAAAACTTTCAAAATAAACAAACCAAAACTGGAACGAACACAGTAAAAAGGCAAAAATAATAACTATAATAAGTAACACCCCTTTCTTAACATTAATAATCAATTATAAACCCCATGTGTACTTTAATGAACTAATAAAAACATAAGGTCCTCCCAGGATTCAAACGCAGGAAACCACACCCAGAACATAAGCATCTAAACCATTACACCACCAACAGTTATAGCAGATTGACAACTAAACAGAATGGAAACCTAGAAATAAATTAAAATTTAAAACTTGCAAACTAAACAAAGACGATATGAAGGCAAAATAACTAATCAAAATCGCTATGTGAAAAAAACGCTTGCCATAATACAATTTATGAAATAAAACACAAAATAAAGCTAACCAAATATCGGCAAGGCAGTGAATTTGATTAAGGAAGGACAATGTGGTCTAAGGAAATAATTAACAGCCCGTTCTTAACATTAATCATCAATTACAAACTCCAATGTACTTTAATGTGCTAATTAATTAAAATTTAAAACTTGCAAACTTAAACCAAAACTGGAACCAAAACTGAGACGATACAAGATAAAAGCAAAAGAACTAATCAAAACCGCTATTATGTAAAACTTTCAAAATAAACAAACCAAATTATTATTAAAATAGGGAGTCTCACCATAAACAAACCAAAACTGGGACGATACAAGATAAAAGCAAAAGAACTAATCAAAACGGCTATAATTTAAAACTTTCAATATAAACAAACCAAAAACTAGGACGAACACAGTAAAATGACCAAATTAATAACTAAAATAAGTAACACCCCTTTCTTAAAATTAATAATCAATTACAAACCCCAATGTACTTTAATGAACTAATAAAAACATATGGTCCTCCCAGGATTCAAACTCAGGAAACAACACCCATAACATAAGCATCTAAACCATTACACCACCAACAGTTATAGCAGATTGACAACTAAACAGAATGGAAACTTAGAAATAAATTAAAATTTAAAACTTGCAAACTAAACAAACCAAAACTGGGACAAAGACGATATAAAGGCAAAAGAACTAATCAAAATCGCTATAATGTAAAACTTTCAAAATATAAAAACCAAAACTGGGACGATACAAGATAAAAGCAAAAGAACTAATCAAAACCGCTATAATTTAAAACTTTCAAAATAAACAAACCAAAACTGGGATGATACAAGATGAAAGCAAAAGAACTAATCAAAATTGCTATAATGTAAAACTTTCAAAATAAACAAACCAAATTATTAAAATAGGGAGTCGCACCATAAACAAACCAAAACTGGGACGATACAGGATAAAAGCAAAAGAACGAATCAAAACAGCTATAATTTAAAACTTTCAAAATAAACAAACCAAAACTGGGACGAACCCAGTAAAAAGACAACAATAATAACTATAATAAGTAACACCCCTTTCTTAACATTAATAATCAATTACAAACCCCAATGTACTTTAATGAACTAATAAAAACATATGGTCCTCCCAGGATTCAAACTCAGGACACCACACCCAGAACATAAGCATCTAAACCATTACACCACCAACAGTTATAGCAGATTGACAACTAAACAGAATGGAGACTTAGAAATAAATTAAAATTTAAAACTTGCAAACTAACCAAACCAAAACTGGGACAAAGACGATATAAAGGCAAAATAACTAATCAAAATCGCTATAATGTAAAACTTTCAAATATACAAACCAAAACTGGGACGATACAAGATAAAAACAAAAGAACTAATCAAAACCGCTATAATTTAAATTTTTCAAAATAAACAAACCACAACTGGGACAAAGACGATATAAAGGCAAAATAACTAATCAAAATCGCTATAATGTAAAACTTTCAAAATATACAAACCAAAACTGGAACGATGCAATATGAAAGCAAAAGAACTAATCAAAATCGCTATAATGTAAAACTTTCAAAATAAACAAACCAAATTATTAAAATAGGGAGTCGCACCATAAACAAACCAAAACTGGGACGATACAGGATAAAAGCAAAAGAACTAATCAAAACAGCTATAATTTAAAACTTTCAAACTAAACAAACCAAAACTGGGACAAAGACGATAATAAGGCAAAATAACTAATCTAAATTGCTATGTGAAAAAAACGCTTGCCATAATAAAATTTATGAAATGAAACACAAACTAAAGCTAACCATATATCGGCAAGGAAGTGAATTGGATTAAGGAAGGACAATGTGGTCTAAGGAAATAATTAACACCCCGTTCTTAACATTAATCATCAATTACTAACCCCAATGTACTTGAATGTGCTAATAAACTAAAATGTAAAACTTGTAAACTTAAACCAAAACTGGGACAGACAATATAAAGGCAAAATAACTAATCAAAATCGGTTATAACAAAAGCATATGGTCCTCCCGGGATTCGAACTCAGGACACCACACCCAGAACATAAGCATCTAATCCATTACACTACCAAAACAAATTCCAAAAGAATATCAGCAAGACTAGGGCAGCGAAGGAACTATTTCAATGGACAGAAATGCGAAACAGCTAGTCAACAAGGAAAAGGGGAGAGAGCGCTGAACGGCAGGAACAAATTAGAATTTAAAACATTCAAAATAAACAAACCAAACTGGGACGATACAAGATAAAAGCAAAAGAACTAATCAAAATCGCTATAATGTAAAACTTTCAAAATTAGCAAACCAAAACATGGACGAACACGGTAAAAGAGACAAAAATAATAACTATAAATAACGCCCATTTCATAACATTAATAATCAATTACAAACTCCAATGTACTTTAATAAACTAATAAAAACATATGGTCCTCCCAGGATTCGAACTCGGGACACCACACCCAGAACATCAGCATTTAAACAATTACACCACCAAGTTATAGCAGATTGACAGAATGGAAACTTAGAAATCAATTCAAATGTAAAACTTGCAAACTAAACAAGCCAAAACTGGGACAAAAACAATATAAAGGCAAAATAACTAATCAAAATCGCTATTTGTAAACGACGCTTACTAAAATAAAATTTATGAAATAAAACCCAAAATAAAGCTAACCAAATAATTATCAGCAAGGAAGTGAATTTGATTAAGGAAGGACATAATGTGGTCTAAGGAAATAATTAACACCCCGTTCTTAACATTAATCATCAATTACAAACCCCAATGTACTTGAATGTGCTAATGAATTAAAATTTAAACCTTGCAAACTTAAACCAAAATTGGGACAGACAATATAAAGGCAAAATAACTAATCAAAATCGGTTATAACAAAAGCATATGGTCCTCCCGGGATTCGAACTCAGGACACCACACCCAGAACATAAGCATCTAATCCATTACACCACCAAAACAAATTCCAAAAGAATATCGGCAAGACTATGGCAGCGAAGGAAAGATTTCAATGGACAGAAATGCGAAAGAGCTACAGTCAACAAGGAAAAGGTGAGAGAACACTAAAAGGCAGGAACAAATTAGAATGTAAAACTTTCAAAATAAACAAACCAAATTATTAAAATAGGGAGTCGCACCATAAACAAACCAAATCTGGGACGATACAAGATAAAAGCAAAATAACTAATCAAAACCGCTATAATGTAAAACTTTCAAAACAAACAAACCCAAACTGGGACGAACACAGTAAAATGACAAAAATAATATCTATAATAAGTAACACCCCTTTCTTAACATTAATAATAAATTACAAACCCCAATGTACTTTAATGAACTAATAAAAACATATGGTCCTCCCAGGATTCAAACTCAGGACACCACACCCAGAACATAAGCATCACCCCATTTCTGGCAATATTAGGACCCTTTGTGCCATTTAAGTATTTTTCCTGGTGAGCAATAGCCAGCCTGTAATTTTAGGAGGAATCTGCCTTCGGCCGGGATATTTCTCTACCGAAAAATTTGCAAATTTATCTTGAAGGGGTGTCTAGGGAGTGATTTTCTAAGCTTGATCGAGGTCTAGCGAGAAAACTAATATAAAGTAATAAATTAATTAATAGACCATAAAAACGGTCAGTCTCCCCTTAAGTTGGCGTAGTGCGGAGTGGAGGTGTGGAATCCTTAACTTTCAATCCAGCCAGCGTAGGGTCCATGTTTTCAAGGTGATTTGTTCGGGTTTATGCTCTTCTTGCACACCGGGCCAAACCTGTTGAACATAGAATGGCAAAACTTTAAACGGTGATTATTAAATATATGGGCATTAAAGAATTATATTTATTTGATAAGAATTTAAGTTTTATTATTACTTCACTAAACTAAACTCCTTAGCACCTGATCTCTACTTTAGAAACTAATATTCTATATTTTATTAACTTCACCCCAACACCAGACACCTATGAAATTAATTAAAGCATTAATGTGCAAACTAAACGAACCAAAACTGGGACAAAAGACGATATAATGGCAAAATAACTAATCAAAATCGCTATAATGTAAAACTTTCAAAATATACAAACCAAAACTGGGACGATACAAGATGAAAGCAAAAGAACTAATCAAAATCGCTATAATGTAAAACTTTCAAAATAAACAAACCAAATTATTAAAATAGGGAGTCGCGCCATAAACAAACCAAAACTGGGACAATACAGGATAAAAGCGAAAGAACTAATCAAAACCTCTATAATTTAAAACTTTCAAAATAAACAAACCAAAACTGGGACGAGTACAGTAAAAAGACAAAAATAACTATAATAAGTAACCCCCCTTTCTTAACATTAATAATCAATTACAAACCCCAATGTACTTTAATGAACTAATAAAAACATATGGTCCTCCCAAGATTCAAACTCAGGACACCACACCCAGAACATAAGCATCTAAACCATTACACCACCAACAGTTATAGCAGATTGACAACTAAACCGAATGGAAACTTAGAAATCAATTAAAATTTAAAACTTGCAAACTAAACAAACCAAAACTGGGACAAAGACGATATTAAGGCAAAATAACTAATCTAAATCGCTATGTGAAAAAAACGCTTGCCATAATAACATTTATGAAATAAAACACAAACTAAAGCTAACCAAATATCGGCAAGGAAGTGAATTTGATTAAGGAAGGACAATGTGGTCTAAGGAAATAATTAACACCCCGTTCTTAACATTAATCAATTACTAACCCCAATGTACTTGAATGTGCTAATAAACTAAAATTTAAAACTTGCAAACTTAAACCAAAACTGGGACAAACAATATAAAGGCAAAATAACTAATCAAAATCGGTTATAACAAAAGCATATGGTCCTCCCGGGATTAGAACTCCGGACACCACACCCAGAACATCAGCATCTAATCCATTACACCACCAAAACAAATTCCAAAAGAATATCAGCAAGACTAGGGCAGCGAAGGAACGATTTCAATGGACAGAAATGCGAAAGAGCTACAGTCAACAAGGAAAAGGGGAGAGAATGCTGAACGGCAGGAACAAATTATAATTTAAAACTTTCAAAATAAACATACTAAACTGGGACGATCCAAAAGAAAAACAAAACTAATCAAAACCGCTATAATGTAAAACTTTCAAACTAAACAAGCCAAAACTGGGACAAAGACGATATAAAGGCAAAATAACTAATCATAATCGCTATTTGGAAACTACGCTTACTAAAATAAAATTTATGAAATAAAACACAAACTATAGCTAACCAAGTATCGGCAAGGAAGTGAATTTGATTAAGGAAGGACATGTGGTCCAAGGAAATAATTAACACCCCGTTCTTAACATTAATCATCAATTACATACCCCAATGTACTTTAATGTGCTAATGAATTAAAATTTAAAACTTGCAAACTTAAACCAAAACTGGGACAGACAATATAAAGGCAAAATAACTAATCAAAAAGGTTATAACAAAAGCATATGGTCCTCCCGGTATTCGAACTCGGTACACCACACCCAGAACATCAGCATCTAATCCATTACACCACCAAAACAAATTCCAAAAGAATATCGGCAAGACTAGGGCAGCGAAGGAAAGATTTCAATGGACAGAAATGCGAAAGAGCTACAGTCAAGAACGAAAAGGTGAGAGCACGCTAAACGGCAGGATCAAATTAGAATGTAAAACTTTTAAAATAAACAAACCAAACTGGGACGATAAAAGATATAAGCGAAAGAACTAATCAAAATCGCTATAATGTAAAACTTTCAAAATTAACAAACCAAAACTTGGATGAACACTGTAAAAAGACAATAATAACTACTATAATAAGTAATGCCCCTTTCATAACATTAATAATCAATTACAAACTCCAATGTACTTTAATAAACTAATAAAAACATATGGTCTTCCCAGGATTCGAACTCGGGACACCACACCCAGAACATCAGCATCTAAACCATTACACCAAGTTATAGCAGATTGACTAGAGCAATAGAATGGAAACTTAGAAATCAATTAAAATGTAAAACTTGCAAACTAAACAAGCCAAAACTGGGACAAAGACGATATAAAGGCAAAATAACTACTCAAAATCGCGATTTGGAAACTACGCTTACTAAAATAAAATTTATGAAATAAAACTCAAAATAAAGCTAACCAAATATCGGCAAGGAAGTGAATTTGATTAAGGAAGACAATGTAGTGTAAGGAAATAATTAACACCCCGTTCTTAACATTAATCATCAATTACAAACCCCCAATGTACTTTAATGTGCTAATGAATAAAAATTTAAGACTTGCAAACTTAGACCAAAACTGGGACAGACAATATAAAGGCAAAATAACTAATCAAAATCTGTTCTAACAAAAGCATATGGTCCTCCCGGGAATCTAACTCGGGACACTACACCAACAACATAAGCATCTAATCCCCTAATCATCTAAGCATCACCACCACAACAAATTCCAAAATAATATCGGCAAGACCAGGGCAGCGAAGGAACTATTTCAATGGACAGAAATGTGAAAGAGCTACAGTCAACAAGGAAAAGGTGAGAGACAACGCTGAACGGCAGGAACAAATTAAAATTTAAAACTTTCAAAATAAACAAACTAAACTGGGACGATACAAGATATAAGCAAAACTGCCAATACCTAAGTATTTAATTTAAAGTTACCTTCCAATCAAATGAGCTTCTAATAAAATACCAAAGTTTTAAAATTCCCATGAAATAAGTAAGAGACCTGCCATTAATTAGAATAAATTTAATTATCTTTTATTTGGCTAAAAAAGTAACGCAGACTATCTGCTTATATTCATATTTATTCACAAACTCCCCTATCAACTTATGTAATTAGAAAGTATTTGATTTCATTAAGATGTAAAACTTGCAAAATAAACAAACCAAAGCTTGCATAATAAACAAACCAAAACTTGCAAGATAAACACAAACTAATCAAAATTGCTATGTGGAAATCTATCTGTATACTCAGGCCCAATCCCACTATAATTATAATCTAAATAATACTTAAAATAATCAGGAATATATAATGAAGGCATATACAAAATAATTATATATTTGTACAAACTACTTTAAACAAATCGTCTCATTTCTGCAGGTTTATAACATAAGCCGATTAGGATCAGTTTAATACCTATACCTTTGTATCTAAAGAGTAAATTTAATAATGCAACCATTAAAATTAATGCCAAAAAGAATCTACTAAACTGAGAAGTTAGTCCAATTATTACTACTTTATAATTTAAAACTTGCAAAATAAACAAACCAAAACTTGGGATAACAGTAAAAAGACAAAACAAGTTATCAAAATAACGAGTGGAAAAAATGCTCAAGCAAAATAATTTATAAATAAAACAGGTTTTGTGCTATTGAAAATTCTAAAAGAAATAGAAATTAATGTACTACTATAATTATTATGCACAACACTTAACCAGAGGCCATTACTGGTGTAAAATGAATTATGGAAAACTTTCAAAATAAACAAACCAAAACTTAGTCGAACAGTAAAAAGACAAAAGAACTTATCAAAATCGCTGTGGAAACGCTTAAACAAAATAATGTCATCAAGAAAGCGAGTTTATAACAAAATAGGACTGCGAAGTTTAATTTGAAGAATCATTATTGGAAGCCATAAAAATCTAGGAATAATAGACTACCAGGAATTACATCTAAAAAAAAAAAAAAATTAATTTGACAGAAGAATTGTGATTTAAAGCTATACAGGTATATGAACAAATTTTAGACTTATTGAAGGCATAAAGATAATTAAATTTTAATATTTAACGGCAACCTCTAACTTTTTAATGGCGAATAGACTTTAGACCTATAGTTACATAATTTAAAACTTGCTAAATAAACTAACCAAAACTTATATGAACAGTAAAAAGACAATAAATAATAAAAATCGCTATGGAAACAAAGCTTAAGTAAAATATTAATTTATAAATAAAAGCTTGCAAGTGTTTAAAAATTCTCTACTGAAGGCATTAGAAAATAGTCTAAATTATTCAATTTGTACAAACTTTAAACAATATTATAATGGCCTCTTTCTGCAATACCGCATTTATTTTTCAACCTTCTAATTATATTCTGGGTACAGATTTAACTATTGCTTTGAGATCATAATATTTATGATCTTTCATTACTATATTATATTCTTATTCTTTTAACTGGGCTAAACCTGATTTACATTACTGAAACTTTTTAACCAAAATTCCTTCCAATGACTAGTCTTAGCAGATAAACTTATGTTATAAACCAACCAGAATTAAGTCTTGGTATAAAACTTGCAAAATAAACAAACCAAAACTGGTAAAACATAAAAGTAACTTATAAACTTACGAAGTTAATAATACTGAAGTTTCACAACTTGGTCACTGCCAAAGCATATTCATATATACATTAAAAACGTTGATTCCTTAAACGTTTATTTTATGCATTTTACACAAAGGTTGATTATAATACAATACAATAAAATTTATAATTTATTGAACACTAATAATCCTACAGAGATATATATATAATTTTGAAACGGCAATATTAATTATAAAAACATTAAGTGACTAGAACTTAAACTTGCAACTCTTTTTAACTTCATTAGTTGACATACATTGGACAAATTTAAAGACAATTAGATTAGGTGAAAATATCAAAGTTCGTGAACATGGGAGCTACATCAAGGGATCAGATCATAGTCTGATAATAAATAATCTAGATTTTATCAATTTCACCACACCACCAAACTCCTCCAATGAAATTTATGAAAGCAATTAAGTGATCCCTGGGATTCG
>CM064487.1:110888363-110908363 GCA_032716605.1 Paralithodes platypus
GAACAGTGGATAGATTTATAGATCGCATAGCAACAGAAATGATTCATATGTTCATATGGACAAGTGGATAGATTTATAGATCGCATAGCAACAGAAATTATTCATATGTTCATATGAACAAGTGGATAGATTTATAGATCGCCTAGCAACAGAAATGATTCATATGTTCATATGAACAAGTGGATAGATTTATAGATCGCATAGCAACAGAAATGATTCATATGTTCATATGAACAAGTGGATAGATTTATAGATCGCATAGCAACAGAAATGATTCATATGTTCATATGAACAAGTGGATAGATTTATAGATCGCATAGCAACAGAAATGATTCATATGTTCATATGAACAAGTGGATAGATTTATAGATCGCATAGCAACAGAAATGAGCCAACCTACGTTTTATTGGTGCCACTGTACTGTAATCAGCCAACCTACGTTTTATTGGTGCCACTGTACTGTAATCAGCCAACCTACGTTTTATTGGTGCCACTGTACTGTAATCAGCCAACCTACGTTTTATTGGTGCCACTGTACTGTAATCAGCCAACCTACGTTTTATTGGTGCCACTGTACTGTAATCAGCCAACCTACGTTTTATTGGTGCCACTGTACTGTAATCAGCCAACCTACGTTTTATTGGTGCCACTGTACTGTAATCAGTTTGTGTTCAGCTGACCGTGAATTTAATCCTTTAACAGCTTTCCTGATGGAAAAATGTGAAACTGCTATGTCTTTGTGGTATATTGCTGTCACGCTTTCTAATTAACAACATATTTCGCTACAAAATATCCGTACTAGCTGTATACTCAAGATGGGAACTTGATACATGGCTGTCGGTTGGATAAAAACAGACTTTAGTTATATTATATTCTCTTTACACTCAAACATCACAATGCCCATCATAAACATTCAGGAATACTAGAACAGGATATTTAGTTTGGGGCACAACAATGAAATACTACCCGGTTGTTTGATAATTGAGGCATGAACATGGCACCCGAAGATAGAGATGGACACTCTCTCTTACTACAGGGTCTTGTGGATAACATTGCAGCGGGAGGGAAACACAGGCAAGATCTTTAAGGGGGGTCACCAGCTTTTGTTTTATCTTTCTCTCCTTTTCTCTCTTTCCCTGGCTTGTATCCATTCGGCCCCATTTAGCCAACTGTTTTAAGATGTTTATCCCCATCCAGGTGTCGATTTCTTCCTGGCGAGCGATAGCGATCCAGCATTGTATGGAGAAATCCGGCTTCGCCGGAGAAATTTTTCTTTCGAAAAATGTACAAATTTACCTTGCTGTCAAAACAAAAATATATATATGCTGGCTCGCTACTGCTTGCCAGAATAATATTGACACCTAGATGAGGGTAAACGTTCTACATAGTAGGCTGAATGGGGCCGAATGGATACAAGCCAAGAGAGGGAGGGACAGATAATAATAGCCGGTGGCCCCCCTTATTTCCCTGTATTTCCTTCCCACCCTATGTATTAATACGTAAACCGCTTCTGATATTATCCATTATCTCCCCTTCCTCTCACTTCCCCTCGCTTGCCTTATACCCTCTACTACTCCCTCCCATCCCTTCCTCCTCACTCCTCCCTCCCCCCGCTGTTGAGAGCTGTTGGATCGATTAGGTATGATGGCTGCAGGTAATTAATATGCAGGCCAGTGATCATCTGATTTATGCCTGTCATTAGGGTCTCTCTCTCTCTCTGTCTCTCTCGCTCTCGCTTGCTCTCGCTCTCTCTCTCTATCTACTTCACTGTCCAATTCTTCCACTATAAACTGTCTCTGTCTAGTAGTATTAAGGCCGGACCACCTAGTTGGGACCGCAACGTCTGTGTGGTCTGAGTATCTGTGTAACTCTGTGTAACTCTATCTATCTCTCTCTCTCTCTCATTGTTTACGATTAATAACAATGCTGCAACCCGAGGTAATGAAATTAAATTAATTAGAAAGAAGGCATGCCTAGATGTGACACAAAATGTCTTCACATAATTATATTGTGGTTAAAGAGTGGATTAGTTTACCAAGGGAGGTGGTTGACAATACAGTAATTCAATTGTTACGTTTAAGAAGAGACTGGACGATTATTTGATGGAGATTGGATAAATATGAATTTTTGCCTTTTGTCTCCCTCATCCACATAGAAAAAAAAAATGTAATTTCCCTCTCAAACTCATATCTGTCTATACTCTATACAAACTTTCCATGTGGGCATTTCCTGACCCATAAGGTTACATTTCATCCTATTTTCCGGCACGGCTTTTTAGCCGGAGAGAGCGGAGGGTGTGGAGAGAGCCTTCTACTTTGCTGTCCTATTCTTCTACTATATACTGTCCCTGTCTAGTAGTATTAAGGCCGGACCACCTAGTAGGGGTAGCAAGGTCTGTGTGGTCTGAGAATCTGTGTAACTCTGTGTAACTCTCTCTCTCTCTCTCTCTCACACACACACACATACAATTTGTCTTCCATTTTTGTCTGTCTGTCTGTCTTTCTCTGTCTCATACATACACACGTGCGCGCAGAGTAGGAACTCATTAAGTCAGTAACTAGTGCCGATGTTAGGAACAAAATGATCAGTCAATAGATAAAATAGATGCATCATTTGGATTGAAAAACATGTTATCTTACCATGATACCAGGATAAATGAAGATTGGATCATCATATTGCTATATCTTGTAGAGTACATGCTTTCCTGTGGAGAAAGAAAGATAGGTATTCGATGAAACTCTGTGGAGTCGAGGACCATCATTTTGTAAGTGACCAGTTACCCTACAAATCATATCAGATCAGCTGTCAGGTAGAAGACTTACATCAGATGACAATATTATAAAGTACAGCTGCCTGGAATGAACATTTTGATTGGACAATTAAGGTTCAGCTTTTCAACAGACCGCATGACCTTATAAATGATAAACGTTTACTTAATCCATATTATAATCCATATTACCTTCCTTCCTGAAATGAGAAGGGTTGTGGCTCCAATGAACTTTAAAAATGCACCATATATATACAGTATGTTGTCTATTGAGAAATACTGAGAACTGAGGGTGTAGGCAAGATTAATTGGTTACATTAGATCCTGCCTACTGTTCTGACAAACTGGAACTATGACTATATTTCGAAGACAACTTTAATAATCCCAATCCAGGAAGATAAAACGGATGGATCGTTAAAATTGCAAATAATGGTGTGTTCCAATGTTAAGTCTTCCAGTAAATATATGTGTTCATACTATACTCGATGTGCATTCACGCCCACCTGTTCAAAGGTCGGAGTCTAGTTTTCACAACTAACATGTCAATAAATTACCATATCCTAGCTCTCCAGGATTTCGAAATAATCACATCGGCTTTGTTTGTGGGTTCATGATGTCGGACTCGTATAAAATGATGCATGGCACTGCTGATATCTATTCAAGACACATCTATTGTACATATCTACACGAAGTTTCTGGTCTTGTATATAATTGCTAGACATTCTTCTTTTTATGTGTTTGAAGGAGACAAAAAGAAGGCTGCCTATAACGAGTGTCTTCCCCAAAGCCTAAAGAATGGCAGAGAGACAAATTTAAAGTACATTGCGGTCAAATACCTGGACACACTAATTTTGAAGTAGGCTAAGTTTAAGACGAAGGAAGATTGATTGAGGAGAAAGTTCCAGAGTTTATTTGTTGAGTAGAAGAAAGACTGAAAAATTTGTTAATTTTGGGGTTGGAGAGCTGGACAGAATAGGTGTAGGATTGTGTTGAAAAGCGGGTGCCACCCACTCACCATAAGGAAGGGGGTATGCACTGAGAGAGCTCTGAAGATCACAAATTGTTGTAATAATGGTAGAAGAGTGAAAGAGATGCAACATTGCAGCGTGTAGAAAGAGATTGTAGGGAATTAGTAAGAGGTGGTGAAATAATAAGACGGAATGATTTGGACTCTACCTTTTTGAGAAGTGTGGTACAGTGGAACCTCCCCACGCATGTGAACAATACTTGATACATTGACGCGCGGTGTCCCTGTAGAGCAAGAAGCTGTGCTATGGCAAAAAATATAAAGAGACGGTTGAGCACACCCAACCTCTGGGAAGAAAGTCATTTTAAGGAGTTACTTCTGCTCTGTTGGAATTAGAATAGGTATAATGAATAATTATAAAATCAACATCTAAAGTTTAAGACAGATAAGACATATTCCATGCACGGTCTGTGAGTGCCAACTTTAATGGGCAGTTGACATTATCCAGTTGTGGTTACTGTAAAAGTTCATTCTGAGGAGACATGAAAATCGCAATTGCTGAAAGAGTGTGATCAATCATGCCGATAATATTTTGGATAGTAAGAGATGCAACCTCTAAGGACGGAATTGTATGGAAGGTGTAGCAAATACCTGTTGTTCTATCGGTGATATTTGATTTATGAATAAACTCATATGAGTTCCTTATATATTATATAACTATATGCTGAAGTGTACATTATTTCTTTGTTGCTGTGCAATGTATTTAACACTTTTCGATCGAGTGATGGTCTCCCTTCGTCTGTCTTACTCTATCACTCTCTGTTAGCTAGACTTTTCTCTTTCCTTTCGTACATTCACTCCTCCCTTCCACTGCCGTCCTATCATTCAAATTAATCTTCCCCCCTCTCAGTTATCAGTAACTTCCTCCATCTCTTCGCTTTGCTCCTCTTCCATTTCCTCGCTTTTAATGCGCCTGAGATTTCGTAATCTGAAATGTTGGAGGATTTTGTGATCTACTGTAGGGCTTTTAACATATTCTTCATTCTGTTCTTGTTTCTCAATTTATCTGGTCACATATAGAAATAAGGAAGAGAGAGGGAGGAATTATACATTAATGTAGAGGTCAAGATCCCTGCTTATTTGGTATATACATTTTATACAATTTGTATGAAGTATTAATGTGTTATTGAGTATTTCATACATTATCTTCTACTAAAATTGTGTTTACAATGAATGACTACGTGGTTCTTAATACAAAATATAAAGTCTGATGATGGGGTAATGCTGCCCACTCTAATATGCCAAAATTGTGGAAACCTCACTCATGGTCTTAAGCACAAACCAATCTAACTGCATAAATGGTGGTTCGATTCTTTCATATTAAATAAATACAGTGTTTTTTATTATCCCTCTAATAGTATGATTATCTTAATGTAAGTGCAGTATTTCTTCAAATGCAGTATGTAGGTACCCTATTAATGTTCAAGAGACAATGTCATTTATCCAGCGAAGTTTCGGTGATTTGCATGCACAACATATTTTAAAAAGTAAATACAGTCTATTTGTTGATACAAGGCAATGATATACTTAAATATGTGATTTGTATATAAATATTTATGAAATATTTGTTGTATTCTAATATCAAGGTAAGTCATGAGAATCGTAGACATTATATAATTGAGTATTAAATAAGCTTACTATTTTTCTTTGTGAAGCAAACAAAAATATAAGTAAGCTATAATATGTTATTTTCAATATACTGTATATATATATATATTTATGTAAATGGGTAAAAGAGAACCTAAACTCATTAATATCCACTCCCTAACCAAATTTCGGTTAGGATGAATTACAATTTGGTTGGTTATTTATTATGTTTTCTCCACCAACCAACTTCACTCCTAAGCTCAATTAATGAAATTAACAAACACATGTGGCAGTCCGGGGATTCGAACCCAGGACGCTCACACCGAAAATCAACATCAACACACTTATGCATTGCACCACGAAGACAGTTAGGTTTATTAACCCACTGAGCCCCAGCTAGTTATAATTAATGTACCACCCACGACCGGCAGGTTTTAAAAAAAAAAAATGTTCCAGAAACACCAGGAATGGGTTAGGAATGAAGGAAAACACACAACAAACTGATCCCTTAGGTCATTGAGGAGGCCTACGGTGCGCCCGAAAGTCGGAATTAACATGGGGAAATGGGTAGGCAAAAACAGGTTTTTGCGCACTCACGCGCACGCAGTTGGACTTTAAGAGTTTTCAACCATTGGTATTGTTGCATGGAATACTTACACAGTTCCCATACAAATCTTAGCCCTCTAGGTGCCATAGGACCGGAGTTTAACAGTGACGCAACGTATGTGACGCTGGGTTGGAAAAATATATTGCCGACGCACTGTTTGCGTCGCTGGGACTCTATGGGTTAACTCCCTCAGAATTAGGACGTTATTTTTCAGTTCATTCTGGCTACATATACCTTATTAGACGATTATATGAAATTTAGGACGGACCTAAGCCTATGGAAGGGGTACAATAGTATTTTGAATTTACCCCCAAATATCGTTTCTAAGTTTTAAAAATCAGTAGGCTACATGATATTCAGAATAACAATGAAGAATTCGTCCTGGTACCCTGAAAGATAGTAGGGTCATTAAGTCTAATTAGGTTTCAGAAACGGCCTGATCATACTGGTATCGCAAAATAGTAATCAATTATCTATCTATCATATGCTCAGGCCCAATCCCCATTTTGGGGTAGCCGACTCAAGACAGAGCAAGAACAGGGAAACCCAAAAACAACATAAAACAACAAATAAACACAGATAAAAAGGACAAACTCACACACATCCAGGTCACCCAGGAGAAGACCCAGAGACCAGGGTCACCAAAGGTCGCTCCAGCACTCGGCCCCGACCACCGGAGAGGTTCCGATCTCGGCAGGCAGACATGCAGCGGAGCCAAAGCCACAAGCCCTCCCACACACTTCCAGGCGCACCCTTCATATTAATCGTCTCCCCGGCCAGGCGCCTGATGGACTATTATCTAGTCCAACTTGCGCCCGACCCTACTAATGACCACATGTTCACTCAACTATTCACAAGCATTCTCCATTCACTCCTGTCCCCAATTTCCCCTGCGTGGACAGGAGTGAATGGAGAATCAATTATCTAATGGTAATTCTGCAGTTTATACTCTACTTTGTAGCATCGTTTATGTTAGCTAATTTGACCACGTAAACGGAGCACACATTTAACATTGTATTCCAGCCAGATTGGGCAGTACTCCCAAGGAGAACTATTTGTGGTGTATTAGGATTACTCGAATTGTTGTTTAACCACGTGGCTTCCTTTGATAACTGTTTCATTCTATGCAATTCTGGCTTGCTCCTAGATACACATGTTTGCTCTCTTACACAAAACAGCACGTTCCTTCGACCCTACACTAACTCCTCTCAATTCTGTCATCTGCTTCTTCCTCTTGACCGCATTCACAGGGTAGGAAAAGCTTTGGACCATGGACGGAAAGATATTATTGCTAATTTGCACGTTTCCCTGACCGTGACACATTGATGAAGAACCAGGGGAAACTGAGAAAATAATATGTTATAAATGCAGATTTGTGCCCAAATACGGTGAACAACCAACGGATTCAGGTAGAGGCTCTCAAACAAGGAAGGAGGAATGGGAATTATGCTTTCTTTAGCTACAGAACACTCATCGTGAAAAAATCTCGCCTTGGTGGGGTTCGTGCTTGGGGTCAACTTAGAGTGGGACCAACAACACATTTTTCTTTTAATGACATTTACAAAAAGGTGTTCTATGTAGCTTATTTAAAATCCTTTATATTTTATCCTATTCTACCTCTTACAACTCATGCTCCTCACCAATGTAGCCCCTTAGCACAGACATTTCAAATTGTAGGTCTTTCGCCCTTTCCATTCAACAGCGAGGACATTATATCCCTAAGTCCTGAGAAGAGCGAAGGAGCACCGGCATCTTATCCATGTTGTGGCTTGATTTTTCTGCTGGCACTTCCTTTCTGATATTTGTGCAGTTAACCTGGCAACGCAGACCCTTGTGGAAGGTCCCATTCCTCCCGATGTCGAGAACACTAGTGAGGTGAAGCTCTATTGGTCCCTGTTCAAACTTCTTGTTTCATAAGCTTGTTTCTTTCCATTTTCGTTACTCATATAAGGTACCTTAATTGAGCCCTTGTTAGTGATATGTTTATGCTCTTTGGTTGATGATTCTGATGTAAAAAAGAGCACACTGTCCCCTCGTTCAAACACCTGTACCACTTAAGTCCATGCTTGCTTAATTTAAAGTTTTGTGGACCAAGCGCTATCAGTCCATAGGCAGGTCAGGTTCGATTCTGAGTTCATGGCACACCTCGTCCAGCATTTGCGCAGTGATATCTCGTACTTCATCATGTCGGGTCCAGATCAATTTGTCTCTCTTACAACTCATACAGTGGTCAGAGTTATATGTTTCCCCGCATACAAACTTCGGAGGCATATTTGAAACTGGCCACCCATACTTTAACCCTTTATTGGCGGCACGCAACTTATGTCGTGTGAAAGAAATTTGGACTAAGTGGCGGTTCACAACTTATGTCGTGTGCCATTTTCAGCACGTAATGTTGCAGAGAGAGAGAGCTGAGCGGTGTGAGGAGCGTAGTAAGGCTATGACCGTCGCACACCACCGCGGTGGGCCAACTGAAGTGAAAACCACCCTTCCTTCCCCCTCACACTCGCTACACAGGGAATTATGTAGGGAAAGTACCTAATTACATGGTTTTTGCACTCGTGTTGCGAGATCGTTGCAAGAAAACTAGCGGGCGTAAAAGGATGGTTGGGGTGTCATTGGAAAGCTCTGTTTATGCCCTTTCAGGGATAGATACTTGTTTTACGCTCTGGGTCTTATTTAGGCATGACAATGATCACGTAAACAACCCTATTTAGGGTAAAACACCCCGCTGAGCGGTACATATAAATTACCGCCTAGGCCGCTCGTTAGGTATTAAGGCAATGGCATAATTAAAATCGTGTTTATTTAAGCTGAAGCCTTTATCCTTGTTTGGTAGTAAAGTGAGCCAATTCGTGTCTTGCGCCATCTCAACACCAATTTTCAGTTTTTCACTACATTCGGTCTAAATATTTGTTCTAGGTTATGTTTTCGTTTATCTTCTCTGCTCCTTGTAATTGCATGCCTTGTGTTACGTTGTTCATCTTCGTGGACCATAATGTATATTCTGCTTTTGTATGTTTTCAATCAGAGACATTGCAATTTTAGGGAGTTTTGATGGTCGTATGGTGCAACCTCCACTGGGTTTATGATAACCATGCCTCTGAACCTTGGTGGAAGAGCAAATAATCTCATAACTAAAGTGTGGCACTATCTCTCTTTGTTAAAGCAGGTATGAATATTCCCCTGATTGCTTCTTCTGATGGTTGGAGCATCGGTCCAACCCCTGCTACTGTTCATAAGAAAGGTTCATCTGTGCTTAATACTGTAAGTGAAGCAGTATTTGCAGCATATGGCTCAGATTTCGCAATGTCTGCTGGGGTTCTTACTTCCTTTACCCACTCTTCTACCTTTTTTGTTCATACATCGACTCCCTTGCATTTGTCTGTGCCTAATGCCGCTCCCAAATGATGCTGACCTTGCTTTGTAATTTTCCCTCCTGTCTCATGAAAATTCTACACTGCTTCTTTGTACTTGTTATCTTTCACAATGATGAATGGACTACCAAGTGCTATAGTGGGATCTAAAACGGTAGGGAGCTATAAGATAAAATTGGATAAGCATATGGACGAGAAGGGTTGGGTGTGAAGGGGGATCAGCCGGGTTGGGCCAATCAGCGCTCTGCAGACCCCCATAATCCTGCGTTAATCTCTAACCGTTTTGGTAAGATGATCCTCAGGGTATTAGAGTGTTGAGCCTATAATTGGGCTTTGTAATTGAATTGGGGTTGTGGGACAGGGATCTGCCTTGCTTAGGCCAATCGACTTTCTGCAGACTCCCATTTTCTTATGTTCTTATGTTCTTATTACTGATTTACTTGGATTAGGATGGTAAGCAATGGCTGAGTCAACAGATTGTACTTTCTTCCACCAAGTATTTCTTCCACCCGACATCAAACCAGGACAGCCGCCCTGTTCACCTTAGTCTCTCCCCCACTCCTCGTGCAAGAAGCCTGCTAGCACGAACAGTACCAACCCCTCGCCCCCGTTCTAACCACTCCTCTCCCCGACCTGTACGTAGAGTCCCGCCACCACAGGTTTCCGGATTTACACCAGTGAGGAACGGTGCACGGCCAACGCAGAAAAGGTCTCATCTACCAGTCACAATGTCAAACAGATTTGAGATATTGGTAGAGATGGAAGACGAACCAGAAGAGACCAGGCTCGTTGGGGATTCCATCCTACGAGGACAGGTCGAAGAGTTCTGCGACAGAGTCCCAAATCAACGAAAAAGATTTTGCATCCCAGGAGCTGGACTGGACGACATTGTGGAAGCCTTCGAAGATACCACAAAGGATGCAAATGAAAATACCCTTTTTGTCATCCATGCTGGTTCAAATGACGTCATGCGCACCAGATCCGAAGAGTTGATGGAGAAATATCGCAAGATGATCCAGCACTACAAAAACAAGTCAAGGAATATCATCATCTCAGGCATTCTCCCCAAGATCGACGCACCTGACAAATTCTACGACAAGGCCTTCAGCACAAATAGCCGACTAAAACATTTGTGTCTGAGGGAAGAAGTTGAATTCATCAACCTCTGGGACAACTTCTACAACCAGCCTACTCTGTTCCGCAAGGATGGCACTCATCTAAACCCTGTGGGTTCAGCACGCATGGGTCGTCTCCTACACGAAGCAGTCCGCAGCCATGGATCAAAAAACGCCATCCGAGAAGAAGCAGCAGTGACATAAATCATCCAACGCCAAGAAAAAAACAGAGGCAACCGAGGACCACCAGCGATAAGGACCGAAGACAGCGAGGACCGAGGACAGCCATGAACATAAATGTAGATCCGACAAGAACCAAAAATATTATTAAAGAGCGTTCCGTGAGTTCTAAAATAACAAATTTAAAGGTTTTCTATGCAAACGCTCGTAGCATACGCAATAAATTTTCAGATTTAGAGGAGCTAGTGTTTACAGAAAATTATGATGTGATTGGCATAACAGAATCTTGGCTCAATACAGAAGATAGAGACTTTTTAGCAGAGTATTCACTTCCCGGTTATGTAATGTTTGAGAAAAGCCGAATAAATCGAAATGGAGGTGGCGTTTTACTTTATATCAAAGAAAGTCTTAACCCTACCCTCTTGTCAAAACCTCAAATTGTGAACGTCGACGCATCTTTTGTGCTAATAAAGAATAATAAAGGTACCAAAATAATACTTGCATTAATATACAGACCTCCAGCTCAATCAGTGCAAACTGACCGAGAAATTTACGAACAAATTGCAGATGTAAGTAACTCACAAGATACCGTAATTTTTGGTGACTTTAATTTACCTGTGACCAAGTGGGGCGATACTCTTACTTCACACTCCGGACATGACTTGTATACGAACTTGCAAGAGAGTTCGCTTTATCAATTTGTTGGAACGCCGACCCGTGGTAATAACGTTCTTGACATTGTACTTGCAACAAAAGAAGAATTAATAGAGAATTTGAATGTTGGTGATGAATTCAGTAACAGCGACCATCGTACGATAACTTTCACTTTAAAGTTTACTAGTAACGAACCAAATAGTAGCATCGAAAAAGTCCCTAATTTCAAGAAAGCAAACTTCCATAAACTTAGAGCTATGTTTAAAGAAACTGACTGGAGCTTTTTAATTCACAATAACGACATAAATACATCTTGGAAGTTATTCGAAGCCACTTACCTAAAAGCAGTGCAAGACTGCATACCATCGAAAAACTCGGCGTCCAGGCCATAATAATAAGCCCAAATGGTGGAATAAAGATATTTCAAACTGCCTGCTTGCTAAAAAATTTGCTAATGATAGATTAAAATCCTCACAAAATGACGAAGAACGGCTGAAATTTGTAGAGCTACGACGCAAAGCCAAAAAGTTAATTAAGCAAAGTAAAAAGACCTTAGAGTTACATATTGCGAATCAAAGTAAAACAAACCCGAAAGAATTCTATAGTTATATCAGAAAGAAAAAAGTTGTTACTTCAACTGTTGGACCGTTAGTCGATGAAAATGGAGAATACACCAAAGACGAAGAACAAATGAGTAATGCCCTCAATACCTTCTTTGCATCAGTTTTTTACAACAGAAGACCTCAGTGATATCCCTACACCATCGCCGATTCAGATTGATAATTCAGATGTTCTAAGCAATATCACCGTTACAGAGAGAGAAGTATTGAATTGTTTAGATAAACTCAAGGTAAATAAAACGCCTGGACCTGATACAATCTCGCCTAGAGTTCTAAAGGAAGCTAAGGATGAGCTCTCTAAACCACTGACATTACTATTCAATAAATCCTTGCAGTCTGGAACTATGCCCGATCAGTGGAAGCTAGCCAACGTAACACCGATATTCAAAAAAGGCAGCAAATCCCTACCCAGTAACTATCGTCCAATTAGCTTAACCTCAGTTGTATGTAAAATGCTAGAAACGGTCATACGAGACAGACTCGTAAATCACTTAGAGGAAAATAACATACTTAAAGATACTCAACACGGCTTTCGTAAAAAACGTTCCTGTTTAACAAACCTCTTAGACTTCTTCCACGATATCCTCAACCTCTACGATGAGAGTAAAGCTGTAGATATTATATACCTTGATTTTCAAAAGGCCTTTGACAAAGTTCCCCACAAACGTTTACTGCTAAAACTAAAAGCGCATGGAATACAAGACGGTGTGTTGAAATGGATAGAAAATTGGCTCAGCGACAGAAAGCAAAGAGTAGTCATAAACGGTAAGGCATCAAAATGGACCAATGTAAGTAGCGGGGTACCCCAGGGATCGGTACTAGGACCAATTCTCTTTCTAATTTACATCAACGACATAGATGAGGGTCTCACCTGTACAATCTCAAAATTTGCTGACGATACAAAAATTGCAAATAGCGTACTCTCAAAAGAACAAGTTGACGATATGCAACACAATCTAGATAAATTGTCATGTTGGGCCCAAATTTGGCAAATGAGTTTCAATGCGGATAAATGTAAAGTACTACATATCGGATACCTAAATGAGAAAGCAAACTATTCGATGAATGGCACTCAGCTTAAGAATGTAAACAGAGAAACCGATCTGGGAGTAACAATATCGAGTAACCTAAAACCGAGTCAACAATGTTCAGAAGTTGTTAAGAAGGCAAACAAAATAATTGGCTTTATAGGCAGGTCATTTGAGCATAAATCCAAAGAAGTTATCCTAACCCTTTACAATTCATTAGTCCGCCCTCTTCTGGAATACTGCGTTCAATCCTGGTGCCCTTATTACCAAAAAGATATAAACAAGCTAGAACGAGTTCAACGTAGAGTTACCAAAATGATACCTAGCCTAAAGAACAAACCATACGAAGAGCGTCTTAGAGAATTAAATCTATTTCCTTTAACCCAGCGCAGATTAAGAGGTGACTTAATTCAAGTGTTCAAAATCATCAAAGGCATCGACAATATGAACTGTAGTAAGTACTTCACTATCGACCAATCTAATTACACGCGGGGAAACGGTTGCAAAATTATTGGTAAATCTTTTAACTCACACGAATCTAAGAATTTCTTCTTCAATCGAGTTGTCAACTTGTGGAATGGGCTTCCCCGAAACGTTATAGACTGCATCACCGTTGATTCATTTAAACTCCGCCTAGACAAATATCTCGCATCAAACCCGCGACTGACTGCGTTTGTAAATGAATAACTTTATTTTATCCCCCCCTCAGTTACTAACCCATCTGTCCCCTACTAACTTCCTAATCCTGCCACGGACATTAGTTCCAGGGCAGTAATTTCCCTTTCCAATGTTCCCTTACCCACTCTAAACCACTGTTTGGACACTTGATCCTCAGTGTTTTGGAGGACAAGCAACCTAGAAGGGTCACTAGATCTGTTGTTGCTTGATTTCCTTTGTACTCCTTTGTACTCCATTCTTTGAGATCCCTTATTCTTCCTATGCCTGTGAGATCATCAGCATATGCTACTTATTTCACCTCGGTTTCCTCATGTTTTTTTACATCTTAAACAACATTGGATTATGTCTGAGTTCCCCCAATGTCTTTTGTGGCCTCACAAATTGTTCAAACTTATTATTGCGCCACTGAATAACTTCCTTTATATACAGTATCATTCACTATTGTTCCGAGTCCATCACCAGAGTATCCCATCCATTCGCCATTATTCAAGTTCATTACTAAGTTGTTCGATCTGATCACGAATTTTGACATCTCTCTCTTATTTTCTTCGTTTACACAATTCTCATTACTTTGTGCTTAATCTATATTATTTGTGAATTATTTATTCTGCATTTTCTCCTGTAGGCTGTAATTGCATTATATCTAACATAGTTTGCTTTTATACCTAGTGACTAGCTTTTAGAGATTGTAAGTGTACTGTACAATAATTCCACACTTAATGTTGTAGTTACGTTGCTGTAAATGATGACATTTAATTACACTACTTTAAGTAAACAATCATTATTATCTACATCAATGTATAAGTATACATTTTATTCAAATTCAACGGTACCGTCGCCTTTAAACTCAAGAATTTCGTATTATATGTTTCTGTCCGGAATCAAGCCAAATCTGTCTTTCGGCTCGCCAATAACACTTTAATTATAGTTTCCCAATGGAATTAATCTATTTATCTATCTATTGCCGGACGCCTTACTCCCTTACGAGGGCCATACACAGAATGCCCCCAAGCGGACCTATTCCCTGTGAGAGGGACAACCGAGCCAGTTTAGTGAAGGACTTACAGGATTGACCACTCAATTTAGGATCCGTCTGACTCCGAGGCCCTCTGTGTATCTTGTTAGCAATATTTTTCTACAGCACTTGGTGTTCGGCTAATCCATCCACTAACCTGCCTTACCCTTAGGTAAGCATACAGATTTGTATCAGGTTTACTCCCCTAGACAGGTTGCCAACCAAGGCTGACGAGTCCCATCCACCCGGATTTGTATAAGGTTGTCTCCCCTAGATGAGCTGCCGACCGGGATTCGGACCCGGGTTACACACAGATCCTAACCACTCTAACCATTACATCAAGACAAATGCTGTGAACATTCCAACTGTAGCTCTTTTCAAGGTTTTGGTATCTAGCCCAACAGCGTTCGCGCAAGCTTTCGCTAAGCCTGCACCTTGGGTGATTCTGGGGCTACTTCTCCCTCTCCACCCCCCTTTCACTTACTTATGCCAAATATCATAATCTCTCTTAGATGTACTTTCTGCCTTCCCTGTGGTTAACTTTTACAGTACTGGTGACGTCTTTTTTATTTTATTTCAGCTGCATTTAGACGATTTATGAAGCTTTGCAAACGTATGGTAGCTGAAAGGATCAATTAATATAGTCTGTAACATTCTAATGGGTAGACATCCTTCCTGAGCACATATAATTGTCTAATAGTAGCCGGAATAATGAAAAGGATCCACCAGTACTGAATGGGTTAATACTAAGAAGGTGTACGGACTGGATATTCCTCCTGCTGTACTAAAAACTGTTTCCGTGCTGACTCAATGCCTCGGCAAACTCTTTTGTTTCTGCCTTTCCTCTAACTGCTTTCCTGCTTGCTGGAAGTTTGCTCTCACTCAACCTGTCCCAAGAAGGGTGACCGCTCTCAACCCTCAATGATCGTCCAATTACTCTCATTTCTTGCATCTCTAAAGTTTTTGAAACTATTCATAATTAAAAATGTAAGCATTTATTTTCCCATAATCTACTTTCAGATTGCCAGTATGATTTCCTTAAGGGCTGCTCTACTGATGATATCCTAGCTTATCTTACTAGCTCTTGGCCATCCTCACTTTAGGACTTCGGTGAGACTTTTTCTTTTCTTCGATACAGTCTGGCACAATCTAAAAATTACAACTACCCTCATTCGGTTTCTATCCCTCTATCTTTGCCTTTGTCTCTAATTTCCTTTCTGAATGTTACATAGTTGCAGTTGTAGACAGCCATTGCTCTCTTCCTCAACCTATCAACTCCGGTGTTCCTCAGGGTTCTGTCCTGTCTCCAGTTCTCTTTCTAATATTCATCAATGATCTCTGCAACTGTACCTTTATTCCTATCCACTCATATGCTGATGACTCTACTTTCACTATTCAACTAGTATTTTCCACATGTCTCCAAGACCCAATTGCTCCTTCTATCTACCCGTCGCAATCTTCCACAAGATTATCAATTACTCTTCAACAATACACAAATCAACCCTTCATCTTCTCTCAATATTCTTGCTGTATCTTTTTCTTCCTGGGGGTAAGGGGCCAGAATATGCCTCACATGCCTCCTGCATGTCGTAAAAGGCGACTAAACAGGTTGGGTTGGCTGGGCCTGCTACCCTACACAAGGGAAAAATCTTACAGAAACAAGCAACGATAGATTAGCCTCGGACCTTGACGGACCTACTGTTGACGAACACTAACTAGACAAGGACTGCTTTAGGATTGCGACATGGAATGTAAGATGCATGAATGATGACACAAACAAGAGAGAGGTTCTGGAAGTTTTAGCGAATGCCAGGCTAGATGTATGCGGAATGACTGAAATCAAATGGAAGGGTACACATGTGAAATAATGGGAATATGGCATAGGTGTGTGTGCTGGAGTGAATGAGATTGAGAGAGCGAAAACAAAGTTTGTGTTTGTAAATAACAATGGAAGGAGCATGTAAGGGACTATGGTTCGTGAGTGCAAGGTTTTTGTGGTGAGAATGAAAGTGGGAATACAAATGTGGGTGCTTGTGTGTGTGCATGCTTCGACAGAGGATAAAGTTGAAAGAAAGAAAGATTAGTTCTGGGTGACTGTTGTGAGACATGCCTGGATAAGTTTGGTATGAGTGAAGGAATATTTCTGATTGGGGATGAATGGTAAGGTGTGATAGTAAATTAGATGGGGTGTTAGGAGGTGGTGTGTACCGTCAGAGGTAGATGAAATTTGCAGTGCACTTGTGGAAGTATGTGTCTGGAGGAGGCTTTGATAGCCAACACCTTCTTCTGATACAAATGATACACAGGTACACATGGCACGTGGAGTGGAGGAGGGAGGGAGAGACAGTGGAACGAAAGGCACTGATTGATATATATGTGTGCATGCACGAATGAAATATTTTGTGCTAGATGCTAGGGTATATAGTATTGGGGGCTTTGTCTGACCATTATGTAGTAGTAGCTAGATTTAGGATACAGAAGAGTGGGTGACGAGAGCTAGAGTAAGGCAGGAAGGAGGTGGAGTGGTGGAGAGGGTGGAAAGGTTACAGGAGGAGGAGTTCAGGGAAGAGTTCAAGCAGTAGAAAGACAATTAGGTAGGCTCGACTTTGGGGGTATGGAGGAAGCGTAAGAAGTGAGCAAAGTGTTTAAGGAAGAGATGTGTGCAGTTTATAAAGAGGTATGTGAAGTTGGGAAAAGAGCGAGAGGAGTGAAGGGAACAGCATAGTGGACTAAAGTAGTGAAACTAGCAGTTGAAGAAAGCATACAGAGAGTGGTTAGGTAGTAGAGGGAATGAAGATTTGGAGAGGCAGAAAAGGGAAAAGGTACTTGGAGAGAAAGAGAGTGGTCAAGAGAATAGTGAAGGAAAGTAAGAGAGAGTAGATGGGAATTTGGAAGGAATTTAAGTGTAAAGTGGAGGAGTGTACAAAAACTGTTCTGGCAGAGGTCAAGAAAGTTAGGGAAGGTAGCAAGGGAAGTAGTAGGAGTGTGAAAGATAAAATGGGCGAGTACTAGCAGAGAAGCAAGAAAAGAGTCGAGAGATGGAAGGAGCTCTTCAACGAATTGCTGAACGTAAGGAATGAATGACAGCAAACATAGTTGGATGGGATATGGGAGGAGAAGAAGAGAAATAGTAGAGGAGAGTACAAAGGAGTACAAAGGAAATCAAGCAACAAACAAATCTAGTGACCCTTCTAGGTTGCTTGTCCTCCAAAACACTGAGGATCAAGTGTCCAAACAGTGGTTCAGAGTGGGTAAGGGAACATTGGAAAGGGAATTACTGCGCGGGAGCTAATGTGCGTGGCAGGATTAGGACGTTAGTAGGGGACAGATGGGTTAGTAACTGAGGGGGGGATAAAATAAAGTTATTTCATTTACAATGCAGTCAGGCGCGCGTTTGAAGCGAGATATTTGTCTAGGCGGAGTTTAAATGAATCAACGGTGATGCAGTCTATAACGTTTCGGGGAAGCCCATTCCACAAGTTGACAACTCGAGTCGAGAAGGAATTCTTAGATTCGTTGTGAGTTAAAAGATTTACCAATAATTTTGCAACCGTTTCCCCGCGGGGAGTGAGATTGGTCGATAGGGAAGTACTTACTACAGCTCATATTGTCGATACCTTTGATGATTTTGAACACTTGAATTAAGGAACCTCTTAATCTGCGCTGGGTTAAAGGAAATAGATTTAAGTCTCTAAGACGCTCTTCGTATGGTTTGTTCTTTAGGCTAGGTATCATTTTGGTAACTCTACGTTGAACTCGTTCTAGCTTGTTTATATCTTTTTGGTAATAAGGGCACCAGGATTGAACGCAGTATTCCAGAAGAGGGCGGACTAAGGAATTGTAAAGGGGTTAGGATAACTTCTTTTGGGTTTTTGCTCAAATGACCTGCCTATAAAGCCAATTATTTTGTTTGCCTTCTTAACAACTTCTGAACATTTTTGACTCGGTTTTAGGTTACTCGATATTGTTACTCCCAGATCGGTTTCTCTGTTTACATTCTTAAGCTGAGTGCCATTCATCGAATAGTTTGCTTTCTCATTTAGGTATCCGATATGTAGTACTTTACATTTATCCGCATTGAAACTCATTTGCCAAATTTGGGCCCAACATGACAATTTATCTAGATTGTGTTGCATATCGTCAACTTGTTCTTTTGAGAGTACGCTATTTGCAATTTTTGTATCGTCAGCAAATTTTGAGATTGTACAGGTGAGGCCCTCATCTATGTCGTTGATGTAAAATAGAAAGATAATTGGTCCTAGTACCGATCCCTGGGGTACCCGCTACTTACATTGGTCCATTTAGATGCCTTACCGTTTATGACTACTACTTTGCTTTCTGTCGGCTGAGCCAATTTTCTATCCATTTCAACACACCGTCTTGTATTCCATGCGCTTTTAGTTTTAGCAGTAAACGTTTGTGGGGAACTTTGTCAAAGGCCTTTTGAAAATCAAGGTATATAATATCTACAGCTTTACTCTCATCGTAGAGGTTGAGGATATCGTGGAAGAAGTCTAAGAGGGTTTGTTAAACAGGAACGTTTTTTACGAAAGCCGTGTTGAGTATCTTTAAGTATGTTATTTTCCTCTAAGTGATTTACGAGTCTGTCTCGTATGACCGTTTCTAGCATTTTACATACAACTGAGGTTAAGCTAATTGGACGATAGTTACTGGGTAGGGATTTGCTGCCTTTTTTAATATCGGTGTTACGTTGGCTAGCTTCCACTGATCGGGCATAGTTCCAGACTGCAAGGATTTAATGAATAGTAATGTCAGTGGTTTGGAGAGCTCATCCTTAGCTTCCTTCAGAACTCTAGGCGAGATTGTATCAGGTCCAGGCGTTTTATTTACCTTGAGTTTATCTAAACAATTCAATACTTCTCTCTCTGTAACGGTGATATTGCTTAGAACATCTGAATTATCAATCTGCATCGGCGATGGTGTAGGGATATCACTGAGGTCGTCTGTTGTAAAAACTGATGCAAAGTAGGTATTGAGGGCATTACTCATTTGTACTTCGTCTTTGGTGTAATCTCCATTTTCATCGACTAACGGTCCAACAGTTGAAGTAACTACTTTTTCTTTCTGATATAACTATAGAATTCTTTCGGGTTTGTTTTACTTTGATTCGCAATATGTAACTCTAAGGTCTTTTTACTTTGCTTAATTAACTTTTTGGCTTTGCGTCCTAGCTCTACAAATTTCACCCGTTCTTCGTCAGTTTGTGAGGATTTTAATCTATCATTAGCAAATTTTTCAGCAAGCAGGCAGTTTGAAATATCTTTATTCCACCATTTGGGCTTATTATTATGGCCTGGACGCCGTATTTTCGATGGTATGCAGTA